>VDFB02075321.1:405577078-405670397 GCA_007258455.2 Sequoia sempervirens
CTTTTCAATATAAGAAATGCATCATTTGAAGCATCAAACCAATATGCAATCTGTATGTATGATCAGTCGCCAGTCCCCGCAATGGTACATTTCCATGAATATATAATTTTTTTTTTAAATTTTGCTTCTTCGTCGCAATTTCGACGATAACCACCGACGAATCAACAGAAAGGCTCGACGAAGTTGCTATAGTTGCGACGACGATTTCGTCATAACTCCCTACCCATTTCGTCACCCTTCCGATGATATTTCGGCTTTGCTACCACACTACTCCCTGCCAATTTCATCGAACTTTCGATGAACTTTTAGTGTTCTTGCGACGGTACTCCTTGCTAATTTCTTCGCAACGTCGACAAACTTTTTGCGTTGTTTTGACGCTGCTTCTTGCTAATTTCGTCGCACGTTCGACGAACTTTTGGTGTTCTTTCGATGCTACTACTCTACTATTTCGTCGCTATTTCGACAAACGTTCCATGTTGTTTCCACGCTACTGCTTGCCCATTTCGTCGAACTGATGATGAACTTCTGGTGTAATTCGTTGGTGGATAAACAAAGGTTTCATCGATATTTTGACAAAATCCTGAGGTATTTCACGATGCTGCCGATTGACGATTTTTTGCCATTATTTCAACATTTAATTTGTCGTCGGCATTACAACGAAAAAATAGTGACGAAAAGATTTTCGCCATTGTGTCGATCTTCCGACAGAGATTTGTCGAACCACCGATGAACGCCCATCAAAAAATGGTGTCAAATCTAGTAGTGTGTCTATTGCTCAATTTCTCTTGAGTGTTGATGTAGCTAAGTGCTTGATTCTCAGTAAACACCACAAAATATTTGGGTAGGAGATAATGCCTCCACTTTCTAAGTGACTGCACTAAAGCATACAGTTCTAGGTCATAGGTAGAGTAATTTTCCTTAGCTTCATTGAGCTTTTCACTAAAAAATGCTATAGGCTTGCCTTCTTGGTTGAGTACTCCTACTACAACTCCACTAGCATCACATTCCATAGTAAACAACTTGTCAAAACTAGGTAACAAAAGTATAGGTTGAGTTTCCACTTCTTGTTTCAGTTTCTCAAAACCTTTCTCAGCTTTTTGAGTCCATTTAAACTTAGTCTTTAAACCACCTTTTATTGTATCTAGAACTGGTGCACATATGCCACTAAAGTTCCATATGAATTTTCTATAAAATTGAGCTAATCCATGAAAACTTCTTACCTCTGTCCCTGTGGTTGGTGTAGGCCAGTTTAGGATGGCTTCCACCTTGCTTGGATCCATCTTCAATGATCCTCGAGATACTACAAACCCCAAATACACAAGCTCATGTTTGAAGAACTCCCATTTCTCTAGGTTGATGGCTAACTTCTCTTTTTGCAATCTTCTAAGAACCATCTCCACATGCTTTAGGTGTTCCTCTACTGTCTTACTAAAAATGAGTATATCATCAAGGTATACTACCACAAATTTCCCTATAAAGTCTTTGAGCACTTCATTCATGAGTCTCATGAATGTACTAGGGGCATTAGAGAGGCCAAATGGCATAACTCTCCACTCATACAACCCATCATTTGTCTTAAAAGATATTTTCCACTCATCTCCATCCTTTATTCTGATCTGATGGTATCCACTCTTGAGATCCAACTTGGTAAAGTACTGAGCTCCTCCAAGACAATCCATCAAGTCCTCAATTCTAGGAATAGGGAACCTATACCTGATTGTGATTCTATTTATTTCCCTAGAATCAGTGCAAAGTCTCCACTTACCACCTTTCTTGGATGCCAAAACCACTGGTACTGTACATGGGCTGATGCTCTTCCTAATCAATCCTTGATCCAATAAATCCTGCACTTGTCTAGCTACCTCTAGGTTTTGATCTGGTGTAAGCTTGTAAGCTGCTTTGTTTGGTAATGAATCCCCTGGTATGAAGTCAATTTGATGACTAATGGCTCTCTTTGGAGGTAAAGTTGTTGGTGTTCCATCACTCACTATGTCCTTATACTTCTCAAGCAACTTCTGGAATGCTCCGGGTATGACTGTTTTCTCAGTCTTGTCCTCTCCCTTGGTTTGTACCATGACCACATATCCTTCACCTCCTTGATGTAGGTTGTTGATGAACTCTTTGCCACTACTTAATAAGACACTAGGGGTCTTTGACTGTCCTTCTTCATCTGACAGTGACTACAACTTGAATGTCTTTTCATCCTTCTTGAATGAGATAGTATTTTCCTTTCCCTCATAGATGACACCTTTGTCATACTGCCATGGTCTGCCCAATAGAAGATGGCATGCATCCATGGGTAATACATCACAAATTAACTTGTCCTTGTATCCTCCAATGGAGAAATCCACCGTTTTCTGCTCATTGACAAGAACACTCTGTCCTTTGTTCAACCATGTCACCTTGTAGGGATTAGTGTGGGGTACCTTTTCCAACCTCAATTTCATCACTGCCTCCTCTGAGATTATGTTATCAGTAGACCCTGAGTCCACTATAACCTTACACACCTTTCCAAGTATTTTGCACCTTACTCTAAATAAGGCTCTTCTCTGTTTTGGCTCTTCCTTGACTGGTTGTCTAATCAAAACTCTACTAAACATTAGATTCTCCCCCACTTCTGATTCAATGTGACTAACCTCTAGTGATTTGACACTCATGTTATCCTCTTGTGCATATGCCACTCTCTTCTCAGTATTTGATGAATATGCTTTCTCTGAGCACCTATAGTCTGGATGACCCACTTGACCACAATTATAACATTTCATATTGGCAAAGTATGAACTACTTCTACCTACTCCTCTTCCTCTATTTGAACCTCCTTGAGGTCCTCTACCTCTGTTATATCCTCCTCTAGAAGTTGTTTCACCTCCATGCTATGTGAGTTTAGACTCTCCTTGGTTTCTTTGTTCAGTTCCTCTACCTTGGTATCCACCTCTATGTCCTCTTTGATCTTTGCCTTTACCTCTACTCTTAGAAGTCTATTCTTGTTTCCTCCTACTTCTTTCCTCAATCTTTATAGCTAATTGGTAACATTGGTGTACTGTCTTGGGACTTAGAAGAGTCATCTCCTCTTGAATGTTCCACTTCAAGCCGTTAAGATATCTAGCCACCTTGAGACTTTCATCCTCTGTCACATTAGACCTCATGCAAATTTTTTGAAACTCCTCAGTATAAGTGTTTACATCTTGGTCTCTTTCCCTCAAGCTTTGTCTTTTCTTATGCAACTGAATCTCATAATCATCTAGCATGTATGCTTCTCTTACCTTGGCAACCATTCCTTTCCAAGTTGAAATAGGCTACTTGCCTTCCTTTTCCCTCTCTGTCTGAATGAATTTCCACCATGTCAAATCACAACCTCTTAATCTTGATTTGGCCACCTTTACCTTTTGTGCCTCAGTGACCCCATCACACTCAAAATGGTTTTCCATTCCCTCTATCCAATCCATGACTAATTCAACTTCCATTTTACCACTAAAAAGTGGTATGCCTTAAGTCATTTTCCACTCAAAGCCTTTAATGCCTTCAAGAAATGATCTTCTTCCAAAACAGGGTTAGGTTCAGGGATCTTGTCTTCCTCTGCAACCTCTTCTTTCTTTGGTACCCTTCCTTCCAACTGCACATTATTCAATGCTTTCTCAAGTTGGTCTATTCTTTCTTTTAACATATTATTGTCTTCCTCTTGTTCTTCAACCATCTTGGCCAATTCAACATTTGTCACCATGATGGTAGAACCACTAGATTCAAGGTCTGACATACAAGATTCTTCCCAAATCTTTAACTTGCTCTGATACCAATTTGATAGGGAGATTGGGTGAAACTTTCATAGTTTCATGCTCTATGTCTTGTTAGAAGACTTTCAAGGTGTTTTTCTCCATCACGTTAACCTATAGGTCCTCTTTCATGTTTAAGTACCCTTGGTTCTCTTGGCCAACCCCACTATCAACACTTATTCAACCAACCAAGTCAAACTTGGTGCCAAAGCTCTAACTCTTCCTTAGCCTTTAATCTGCCCTAAAGACTAACAACACCTCAACTCTCCATTAGACCTTGTAGGGGTATAGAGATGCCTTCAATAGTTTCCAACCATCCTCCTAGGGTTCCTAAAGGTTCACAACACTTCACCCTTTCTATCACTTTCACCAAACCCCCAACTAGGGTTAAAAAGGCTACTAGCCCTTGAGCCCCAATTAGGCCTCCATCTCTGAGAAAATAGGCTTAATCTCCAATATTTATAAAGAACATCCCAATCTTTCCTTGGGGTTCCTAATTCATTTTCCTATCTCTCAAATATTTTTGAGGTCATAGGCCTTCATTGTCCGTACAACACCCACATTTGGAAATGGACTAAAACTAGGGTTTTTATAGCCTTTCCTGGCTGCTTTGAAACTGTCAAGCTTTTCTCTCATCAAATGGGCTGAAGGAGCTTCCTCCTCTTTGCTATGAAATTCCAAGACACCCATTTGACCTCTCCAAGCAAATATTTGCTAAAATTTTAACACCCCTGCAATTTTAGTGCCCTGCACTTCTTGTCTTCCTTAGCCGGACTCTTCCTGGCTCGCCTAGGGCAAGACTTTGCCAGCAACTCCTACACACACACAGACCCTAAAGCCTACCATATTTACACTCATGGAGCCTAGTAACTATTCCCAAAGGTCCGTACAATTTGTATGGTGGGAAAGTGAGCTAAACCTCCATTTTCTACAGACTGCCTGGTTCAGACCAGCAACAGACTAGAAACAAACTTATATACAAATAATGCCTGAAAAATGAACAAGAAACTAAATTAATGGCACAAAAAGCTTATACACTGACATCACTACATCCTATGTACAAAATAGTAATAGATTCAATCCATTAAAGTACTATTTTGAAGCAAAATCAGAAAATAACTCTCAAAACACTGTCTTTCCTTCAATTCCACAAGATTTCTCTACAATGTCAATGCTTCTAACCCTACTCTCAAGTTGAGGCACATCTTAAATAGGTTTCAAAAGTAGTTAAGCTCCCTTAGTCGGTCATGTAAGTCATTAAATGGAAAAGTTGTAAAATGCATTGTGTTTTTCAACTTTTGCCAAGTTTTAGAAAACTAAGCAAAAAATGAGTTTTTAGACTCATTCTCCCTCTCCACTTCTTAACCTACTGACCACTACTAAGCAAAACCTACTTTCAAAACTCTAACTCTATCTAAATGGTCAACATGACCTTCATGGAAAACATCAGAAACAAAAGAACTGCATCCTATACTTCCTAAATGATTAGTGTTTCCTAGGTGCTCCTGCACCACTAAGTGTCAAGGATAGGAGAAAATATAGTGCCTCGTGGAAGAAAGGAGGAGGATTCATGGGTGGGGAATAAGCTACAGGCCACACCATATGTGAGGAGATATGTTTCATAGCCATAGGGGAATGAAAAGTGGCTACAACAAGCAATGAAATGAAAATACTACCAAGTAAAAAGATAGCATGTTAAGAGGGCACAATGAAGGGGTCGATGCTGATGAGGGAGTGCTAAGGGGTGTAGGAAGAGGAAAATAAAAATTGATGTTGAATGATTAGCTATAGGGAGTCGATTAGCTATAGAGAGTTGACTTTTAGAAGAAGAGAAGGTAGTTGAATGAAACCTAGATCTGAGCATCTTGAAACCAACTTGTAAATTGTTGTGAAGTTAAATGGAATAAATTTTAATTGCAAACTTTGTTTCAAGAAAAGTTTCATTGAAATAGAGTGTTTTCTCAAGTAAATTATGTTTTGAGTGTAAGGATATAGCTTAGACTAAGTCTTCTTTTGTGTCAAAATTGTTTCCACTATTATGTGAGATGTTGAATTGGAATTCAAATGACAAATTAAATTGTGATATTAAATTGTTGCCTGACTCTAAAATACAAGGGGTTGTTGGTTTTTATTAATTGGTTTTGAATTGGGAGTTTTTTTTTTGCTTGCATCAGATAATATGCCTATTTAGGGGCACCATAGTTGGACTAGGCCACCCATACAGGTCTAGGGTACCCATACTAGACTAGAGTGCCCTCATGGGACTAGGGTGCCAAGTTTGGTCAAGGGTGCCCTAATTTTAACAAAATCACCAAAAATAATGCAAATTAAGCTCCTAACAATGTGGAAAATGAAAACATGACTTACATCTTGTGTTGACACTGCTCATGCAATGTTGTCTCTTAGGGACTCTAGTCTCAGTGCGTGATACAATTGTCATTATGAAATTTTCACTCATGGGGATGCGTGGCCAAGTTCAAGATTCTCTCAAACTGGAAAAGTCAAAATGAATAAAAAAAGTAAAAAAAATATTACTTATAGTAACAAAACTGGTAATATGTCATATCATTTCCTAGCATGTTTCATTCAAATCATCATAACTTGGGATTGCAAACTTTGATTTCTATATCGTCTATTGTGTTGGAATCTTAGTTCTATCCCCATTTTCATAAAATGATTTTTGGTCCTTGGCATTATATTTAAATGAACCTACCAAAGGCATTTTCCTCAAAACCCTAATCAATTCAATGTGGAAAGATTTCCACCCTAGTTCTACATCCATAAAGTAAGCAACAACAAGGGGGCATACATCTTCCTTCAGATTCTATTCTCCTTACAATTTTTAGACTTACACATTCATTGTATGTGCAGGATGATTTTGAATTTCTAACAAGTTGGTTTTGTAGGATGTGGTTTCTAATGCAATGGTTTATAGGTTACTACATTGGGGGATTCATTCTCTAGCTTGACGAATGTTGGACATCCTCTACAATAACCTTTTGGGTATCCTTTTTCATAGATCATGATTTAATTTTTGATACTTTATTTTGCATATGGCCACTAAAGTGGGGGCTAAATGTAATGTCGTACATTGTGCTCCCTAAAGGTGAAAGAATAATTTCACGCTTTATTTGGGGCTCACTTTGGTGTCCAATTCTTTATTACATTTTAGAAAAATCCCTAGCCTTGACCTTTCCCTTCAACCCAAGAGAACATGTTAGTGCTACCCTAAAAGTGTCTTCTCGATCACATTTCACCATTTTAACCCTAGCAAATGCTTTTTTTTTCAATGAGTCCTAATTAAGTAGACCCTAAACTCAAGAATAAAACTTAAAAGTGTGCAAAATAACTAGACTAGGGTGCCACCATCATAGAATTTTCCCTAATAATTTTAATTTTCCGTTTTTGTTGGTCTCTAATTTATGAGATGTAAATTTGAATTCACTATTGGTGGTAAATTAATCTTGAAAATTAATTTTAAATGAGTTAGCCTACACTTTAATTTTTTTCCTATGTTTCACTGTACAAACATGAATTATTATTTGAACAAAAAGGAAAATCAATAAGAATTATAACAAAGCTCTGCCAAAATACACATCCAATTTTACATAATTATAAAGCAAGTTTTAGATTTGATCAAGTTAGTATAATGACTGGAGTTTGATGTCAATTGAAGGACTAGTTGGAATATAGGGTTAGAGATGGCTTTGGCTCCCTTCAGGAACCTAATGACTTGTTTTTAGTTTGTCCTCATCTTCAAAATTTCCACCCTCCCCCCCTTTGTTGTGATTTTGTAGGCTTATATCTGAAGACAAAAATTTGTAGTGGGAAAGGACAATGAAAACCTGTGTGTTAAATCTCAAATATTTAGAGATCTTGAATCCCAATTTTTAGTCAAGGACACCATCATCCTTGACCCTCCGATTCAGCTCCAAAATTTTATGATATGTGCATGAACATATTCACTTCTTAGATCTTCTTTCATTCCATCAAATTTTAGTTTTGTTTGTGCAAATAATTTGTGTTTTTAGATTAGGTTTCATAGCTCATTAGGTCAACAAATTCACATTAAATCAAATCAATTTTCAAAGAAACAAAAGAACCAAGTCTAAGATAGATTGGCTCCCCTTCTAGGCTATTATCCAACCTTGACACCCTTGTTGGCTTGGCTTCTAATGTTGATGTGAAGAAAGATTAATTCGGGGTAATCTATTTGTTAGGTCTAGGATCTCTTTTTCCACTTCACACATTTAACATGTTGGTGGATTAGTTGAAATTATTTTGTTTCAAGATAGATGGGGAAGAGAGATATCAAAACCCACTATGTTCTTTGCTTGATTCATGGGATTCTCTTGTCAGGGTCATTGGGAGTACTTTTGTGATCTTAAAAGTTGATGTTTCAGGTATTTTCTTTTGAAGGAGATGAGAAAAAGTTTCCATTGGTGTCAAAGAGGCCCTGAATGTTCAAGGAAGACAAAAGGAGAGAAGCAAGAAGAATGAGAAGGGAGACAAATCTAAATCCAAGTCCAAGGGGATATCTAAATCTCATAATAATTCCAAATTCAATTGTTGGAATTGTGATAAGATTGGTCACTTTTGTAAGGATTTCAAAGAGGAAAAGAAGAAGACAAAAGATTTTGATTTCAAAATTGAGAAGGAAAATGGTGACATATTCATTGCAACTTTAGCAACAAGTGTAGGTAATGAATGATACATGGTTAATTGATTCGGGTCTATATTTCATATGATATCTAATAGAAACTAGTTTTTTTAATATGATATTTTTGATGGAGGTAAGGTGTCATTGTGATGTTCTTATCTAATAATTATTGGCTATGATAGTGTAAAATTGATATTTCTAAATGAAAGGATTAAATAATTTAATGATGTGTTGCATATCCTTGGGCTAGCTTATAATATATTATCTATAATAAAAATAATAGATGTGAGTGTGCAAGCTATCTTTTCTGAAGTAGATTGTATGATGGTTATATGTATTATGGCGATTACTAAAGGTGGTAGGATTGGGAATTTGTATAAACTTGATGCATTCAAAACTAAGTGTAATTATAATTCTATAAAGTCTAAAAATGTGACTATTTTGTTGGAAAAAATAATATTTTCTTCTTTCTTGGATGGTCATGGCTTTTGGGTATTAATGGATGCTCATTTTGTAGAGTTAAAACTAGCTACAAAGAAGACTATGTTATGACACTAGAGACTTGGCCACGTTGGAAAGAAAGGTCTTAGAACCTTGAAGAACAGAAACTTTGTTGAGGGTTTGAATTATTGTAACATTGAATTTGATTTCTTTAAGCAGCGTGCTTATGGAAAAAAAAACCACATCCAATTTTACTCAAGTTCTCATAAAATCTAGTTGTGTTTTGGTCTTATTCATCTTGATGTATTTTCTTTGATTAATGCTCCTTCAAATGCAAAATCCACATATTATGTTTCATTTATTGATGTTTGTATTAGGAGAACCCAAGAGTGAACAAGGGAATCTAACATGAGAGGTATAAAATATATGCTTACAAGATGTATCATGATGATTTTTAGAGAGTAATTCATATAAGGAATTATATTTAGAGTACTCATAAGATGGATTAGTAAGAAAATATAGAAAGAGCGATACAATGAAATATAAGAAGAGTGATCAAAGAAAAAATATCATGGGGTAAGGGGCATAAAGATAAATAACATCATACAAAGATATGGGTGACTCACTAAGACACTCAAAGGCATGGACACTAAAATAATAAAACATCTAATAATATATAATAGCATGCAAAGGCATACAATCACACATAGATAGTTAGTAATCTAATAGTAAATAAATGTGAATGAAACATATCCATGAAAGCACATACATGTGTACAAACATTATAATACAATCTTCCTAGAATTGCAACACATATATACACACTACGAAATCATACACATTACAAGAAATATTTGGAAATATATCATATGATGAATTGACATAGAAATGCAATCATTGTATATGGTATTATGAAGAAGAGAATAATGATTAACATCAAAGTACAAAGAAGGATCCATTATAAGTGTAAATTTAATATGATATTAGAAAAAAATAGGCATATTTAAAAATCAAAGATCAATTTCTAGATATATGTGGTGGGAGGATGAGATTGAAAATATATAAAATAATGAGTCTAAAACCTAACTAAGTTAGGACAATGAAAATGGAGTCTAAAATATGAAGGCATATAAGTAGGAACATCAAATCCAAAATTGTAATGGAGAAGGAATAAACCACAAGGATGAAACCCTAGGAGGTGTAAGAAAATTGGGTTAACCGTTTTATGTAAGGGAATAAATCACACAAAAAAATATCTAGGCTAATTAATTACATAAAAAATCAAGCTGATAAGGTCCACACATACAATAATGAAAATAATACAATGTAGAAATTAGATCTCACACAATGCAAGAGATGTTTGTGGGCTAAGGTGCATGCCCTAATATCCAATATATATATAAATATAATAAACCTTTAAGGTAGGATAATATTATATAATATTCCTTATGGAGAAGCCACTCCACACTATATCTCTAATGGATGCCAAACACAATAACCTATTCACCACCTATACTTACAATGATATTCACCTTCTTTATATAGATCTCATCCTAATAACATAATGGAGAGGTAAATCACTCAAGCCATGTGTAGGTCTCCTAATTACCTAACATAATTGATTAATCAATATAAATAACTTAAGGGATGTGTGCCACATGTCAACATCTCCATCCACATATACATGTATAATATTATATCCCTAAGTACATAACATGCCATCTTTCCTTGACATATTTCATTCCAAAAAATGAGAAGAAGCAAAATAGCAAGATTGTTGTAAGCCATTACAAACATGACACCATGTCATATCATCCAACTGTCTGTAGGTGATATTTGTAGTGGTTTTAGCTTGACTATACCTAGACCTCATTCTTTATCCATATTTTATGCCACTTGTTGAATTCCATTTTTCATCATAGTATGTACTCCTTCTACCATGAATAGCCATTTCTTATATGATGCCAATAATTGTTTTGATTGTTCCTTTAAATCCATGTAGAACCATAGTGACTAGCTTGTGGATTTCATCTATTATCATGCATCCTGTAGTGTTTCCTCCATGATTCTTTCCTCTCATAATGATGTGAATGCCTATATAATACACTTGATTTTTTTCTACCTTGACTTTCAGGTTTGGTCTCCATTATGTGTAATATCTTATAATGTGATTTTTTCCTTCTACACCAAAGCTTCATGATTTTTTTTTCACATTAATGTTTATTTTTCCTAAGGATTCTAATTAAGGATGACCAAAAGCAATACCCAAACCTCTATTGTCTCTGCTAAATATTATTGTAAATATTTATTAAACCCTTTTCAAGTATTATTTTAAATTATTTGCTCTAATATACCTTATAATGCCATGACCAAATATTTAGGGTGAATATTGACATATTTAAAAAATATTTAATTTAGCTCCATACAAACCCTAATACACATTACTAACAATGACCTTCTTGACTAAAGGTTGACTTATAGAAATTTTTTTTTTGCCTTAATATAACAAACCCTAATACTACAAATAGGGTTCACCATTGATTACATATTTAAATGTCTACTAGATCTTACAAACCCTAGTTTTCTCATGATTTAAATATTAATAAGAATCCACAACTTAAATCTCAGATTTATGTGTTTAAACAAAGTTTGTCAATGACCAAGAATTTATCTTATATTTATACATAAAACGCATAATTCTCATTACATTAAACACAAAATGTTAAAAACCAAAATCATGAATCAAATCCACAATAGAAGATAAAATACAATTTGTATTATATTAAAAAGTAAATGATTATTTATAGAATACTACTACCACAACTATATCCAGCTAGAATATAATAAAAATAATAAAAATAAGAACAATGACTAACTAGTCGTAACAATAAACTATAACTACTCTACTTAGTTTGCAATAATACTATAATAACAAGATAAAGCTATAACTACTTGGTTAGGGATCTACAATAACTCACTGCACATCACATTGATGGGATGAAGATGATATGTGCTACCATGAAAGCTCTAATATCACTAGTATGTTCTCCCATGATAAATGTAAGTATGTTGACTTAATATCACCAATATTGGCCACCGCTAAAGCTCAAATGTGACCTTTGGGTGAGAATCTCTTCTTCACCCAATATAGTTTTCATCCTTTAGCATGTGATATATTAAAGGTTTAAATAGCCTTTGGTCTCTTGTGAACTCGAGGGATTTTGTCCTTAGATTTGTGTGCTCGAATGATAGGGTTCATAACAAATTTGTGTTAGTGTTTGGAATATTTTTATAATAATATTTTTTCAAACAAGTAGAATCCATAATACCAGTAGGAGGAATGCCAAAACCTATAATAAATGCAAATATATTGTGACAAGTACATGGTAGAGTGCACCCATAACTAACGAGCCCCATTTCCCCTTAACTTATGCTCAAAATCCACATCCACATGCATAGGAAGGTATTGGGGAGGTATGGATGAAGATACTTGAAATCCACAACAACTCCCAACATTAATGACATGAATATCTATGACCACAAATTCTAATTACTACATTAATGGCGGTTGGAGTAGAATTCTTAGCTCTCATGGTGGGATATACACATGGAGCCACATCCTCCAACTAAATAATGTTGTTGGTGATACAATACCACAATTGGAGCCACTTGTCAAGAATAAGCATTATGATGCATTGACATGTTAGACAATACATGGGATGAATAGTGAGAAATGGTGGGGGTGGTTAAAGTTGGGGAATCAAGGATACCCTATGACTCATGCCACAAGTTAGGGATTAAGGTTCAAAAGGGAGGCATGCTGGTGAGAGGAAGTTTGAATATCCAACAAAGTCTTGTGAAAGAGTAGGGTTTGGTGGAGAGGTATGATGAGATGAATGTAAGTATGATACATCTACACGAGAAAGGAATGAAGGCGGGGGATGGTTGTGAGGTATTATTGAATGGGGAAGTTGGAAACTTGATGAAATTATAGAATAAATTGGATTTGAGAGGAAATTCATGCAGAGAAGGGAAACTTTGGAAATTTGATGTTTTACACTCTTAGAAAATTGGCCATGCCTTTATACTTAGAGTTTTTGGGGATCTTAAGGTTCATGGGGGATGAATGGGAAGAAATTGTACACAAATTTTGATAAGGGGAAATGATGGTGATAGGAAATGGGCATTTTGGACCACAACATAGATAATGGAAAAATGGGACATGACAAAACCATCCATATCCAAATCATAAAAGTTTAAATGCAAAACACATTTATCCAAGGATAATTTTAAATATTCAAAAGTATGAATTCCTTGACTTTCTATTTGACTATCCTTGATGTGATTTATTACATTTGTAGTCTTCTGGCTAGTTTCGTGTTGATGAAGTTATACTTGCTACTAGGGCTTATAAAAAATAATAAACTTTTCATTTTGAACAAATCCATGAAATTAAATGATTGAATCTTCTTCCTTGGAACTAAAGTGCATGTACATGTGTCCTTCATATTCTATTTATCTCTTTCTTTTTCTCCTTCTTTCTTAGTTTCTTGTTCTTCCTCTTCTTTCTCTTCATCTTCTTGTTCTTTATTTTCATGTTCTTGTTTCTCTTCTTTGTCTCTTTATTATTCTTCATCTTCATCTTCTATTTTCCTTTTAGTGCCCATCTGTCTAAGAAATCTTGTTCCAAATCATCCAAAGAAGAAATGTCCTTACACAATGGTGTACACCATTGTTTAGCTTCACTTGTTAAGCCTATCACAAAATTTATGTCCCATGATATACTTTTAACATAAACTATTATATTTGTGCCACCATTCTAATGCATCTCTAGTTCTATTAAAATCAATAGTGCCCATTGAAACTAGGGTCTTAAGAGACATTCTTCAATAGACCACCTTACTACCAAATCTAGTTGACCAAAAAATGACCCAATCATTTTATACTATTGTTAGGCTCAAAACTAAAAACATATACAACATAGCCATAATGAATTTTCACAATCTTTCCAAAAATGTAAAAATGTCAAAAAATTTATCTAATTTGTGGCTTAGAGAGTGAATTTATGAAAAACATAAAAGTATAATTACTCACTCAAAATTTGAATTTTGGATTATAGTTTCCTTATCTAATCCTACAACCTTAGTAGAAAAATATATTAAAATGTGTAATAGTTTGGAAGATATAGATGAATCTTAAAAAAATAGGGTTCCATTCTCACCTTTACCCAAATTGTAGCTTTGATGCCACTTGATAAGATCCACACATATAATAATTGCAATAAGATAAAGTAGAAGATAGATTACACTCCACAAGAGATGTTCATAGGCCAAGATGCCCTAATAGCCAATAAATATAAAAATAGAATAAACTCTTGAGGTAGGGTGACATTGTACAATACTCCTTATGGAGAAGCCACTCCATCATATATCTCTAAGATATCCATCACTTATCCTTATAATGATAATCACCTTCTTATAATATAGACCTCATGCTAATAACATAACAAAGGGGTTAACCATTAATCCATGTAGGCCTCCTAATTACCTAATATAATCAATTGCTCAGTATTTGACTCAAGAAATGTGTGCCACATGTCAACATATCCATCCACTTATATATAATTTATCATATTGTATCGCTAGGTACATAATACAAACTAGATATAATGAGCTAGGATTGATATTGGAATTAAATGAATTAAATACAATACTTAAATGGATTATAGAGATGGAGAAATGATTGTAAAGATGTTAGGAATAGATTCATTCCTATGTTAGAATTTTAATGCCTAATCAAATGACTAACTTTGAATATGCAAATTGATCGTGCTCTATTGTGGTTCATATCCATGCTTGCATAAGTGAATTGGTATGTGCATTTGAACTTGTACTTGCAAGAATGAACTTGCAAAAAATTGATTGCTAGAATATGTTCATGTGTTGATATTCTAATGTCTAATTCATAATAAAAAACTAATAGTGTTTACAAACACCTTTGGGGAATTGATTGAGTAGTGATCTGGGCATGTTCTCCTCAGTTAAATCCCTAGATGGATCAATTCAATGATAATGAACCAAGGATCGAGGATAATAAACAAGCATGCCATATACTTTGGTTGATGATGCAATTAGGACATCACTCTACAATTTTTTCATGGCGCAATGCTATCTTGTGAACACTCCTAGTGATTCCAACATGATTTTAAATGAATGAATCAATATCTCTAAGTATAATAATGTATCACAAAAATCAATATAAACTTGTGCTAGCTTGGTTTACAATAAGTAGCGGAAGGCTCATCTAGGTTTACATTTGAATTTTGATTTTTAAAAGTTTGAGGTTCAAATTCACAACTATAGAAATGATCTAGGTTAATCTTGTACCCACAAACATAATCTAATGTGATGATTAAAGATCTAAAAATCGAGACCAAAATCAATTTGTAGAAATAAATGATAATGAAATTAGAATAAGAAAATATCATGAACCAAATCTCAATAAAAAATAACTACTTATAAACTTATTATTATATAAAATATACTCTAATTAAAATAAACCCAAAACATATAAGACAATTTTTAAGATTACAATGCTGAGAATGTACTTAAAAGACAATTTTTAAGATTACAATAATATAACATAGTATGCTGAGAATGTACCTTTTTAATGATTAAAATTTAGATAAATAATAGGTATATAATCCAAGATTAGGTGCCCACCAAAGCTTATATTAGAGGAGTTGGTGGGAGGTCCCTATAGAGTGTCCACGTGTCATAAGGAGTTCTATCATATTTAAGAACGCCCCTAACGTTATATGCAGTACAGTAGTTACTATAAGCTATTTGATTGGTATTGATTCCTCTAATAAGAGTACTAGCAGTATCCAACACTTGAAAAAGACATCATTTGTCAGACACATGATAGACTGTTACAAACAGATTGATAATAAATATAAAGGAGAGTTCTATATACAGATAATTTAGTCAATAAGTTCTTAATAATGAAATTATGGAGTCATTTGAATGGGGGATGGGTTTTTTATATGGATAAGTGCAGGAGTAGTCACAGCAACAACAGCAGCTACAACACAATGAAAGTTACAGTTAAGGACAAAAACCATAAAAAAGAAAGCTAGGTACGGCACCCGGATAGAATAATGGACAACACAAGGTCGGCCTAGCAGAATAACTAATAAGGAGTCACTAACAGCAGTACTAATATTGCCCCACATCCCACAGGCTACAACCCTCCAATCACCTATCAATTGATTGCCAGTTATTGCTATCACTGGTGCATTGACTTGAGTAAGAGTACTGCATTCAAAACATTACTATCCAAACCTAATGGTTGGAAGGACCTTTGAATATTTGGGTTTTCTCCATGGACTATAGGATATAGGAAAAGATAAACAAGAAAGGAAAGTCTAAAGGACGTTATATTCATTTTGAATGTGTGTGTTTTTTCTATAGATTAGAGGACATAGCAAAAGATAAACAAGGTAAGTCTAAAGTTAGAAAAGTGCAATAGAAAGTGAAATCAAAATAAAAGATGTACAACAAATATTATATAGATAATAGGACAAAGGATAAGGATTCACGAGATAAATGGAAAAATGATCAAGAAGGATTATAATATACATGCATAAACAAAAGTTCAAAGGATAAGGACACACAAGGAAAACATGACATGAACAACACGAATCATGTTCAAAGTTACTTGTGTCAGCATGTACCACTAAAAACTTGTCTTTATGTCATCAACATGCTAATTTAGAACATGAAGATAATATAAAACAAATAGAAAGGAAATAAAGGAAAGAAAAACCACAAATTGTGGCAAGTAACAAGAGAGATGGGTGATAATATCTAGCCAATGAATCCATCTCCATAGGGTGTGTTTATAATATACTTTAAAAAATGTATCACCAAAACCAATGCTCCCCATAAGACTATCCATGCTAACATGATGTTTATCCCCATGAACAAAGTGTGATTTAGAGATGCCAAATGTGATGTAGGCTAGGAAAGAATCAATTTTGATGTTATATTAAATATTTGTGTTTTCTCCATGGACTATAGGATATAGGACAAGATAAACAAGAAATGAAAGTAAGAGTTAAAAAGTGAAATAGAAAATGCAATCAAAATAAGGGATGCACAACAAACATTATATAGATTTTAGGACAAAGTGTAAGGATACACGAGATAAATGGAAGAATAATTGAGAAGGATTATGATATACATGCATAAACAAAAGTCCAAAGGATAAGGACATACAAGGAAAACATGATATGAACAACACGAACCATGTTCAAAGTTACTTGTGTCAACATGTACCACTAAAAGTATCTTTGTGTCATCGACATGCTAATTAAGAACATGAAGGTAATATAAAATAAATAGAAAGGAAAGAAAGGAAATAAAAACCACAAATTGTGGCAAGTAACAAGAGAGATGGGTGATAATATCTAACCAATGAATCCATCTCCATAGAGTGTGTTTATAATATACTCTAAAAATGTATCACCAAAACCATTGCTCCTCATAAGACTATCCATTCTCACATGATGTGTATCCCATGAACAAAGTGTGGTTTAGAGATGCCAAATGTGATGTAGGCTATGAAAGAATCAATTTTGATGTTGTATTATGTGCTTTCTCTTTTGTCTCATGTGTAACTTCAATGTATGGAGTGATATTATCAACAAAACCAATATGATGACTAACAATAGAAGGATCCTCGTCATGCATGTCTATATGATTATCCTCAACTTATATCATCTCTTTATTTATAAAATATTGAAAATGACATTTGAGTTTCATGCATCTATCTATAGAATGTCCATTTATACAATGATAACTATAGAATTGGAGGTAAATCAATAAGATTGTGTTCCAAATATCATTCCACTACAACATGCATAGGCTCCTCTAATGTAGTGAATTCTCTAAATATCTTTGATTTGATATGGGTCTAATCATCACCATTAGATTCATCTTCATTACCCCATTATTTAAATATGAAAATGATATTAATTGATGAACATAAAGGGATGTATTAGATATGTGCTACTATTTAAAAAATAATAAATATTTGTAATTGATTAAAATTTACCATTTATCATTACCAACACACCAACTATCAACTAATTGATTGTCAGTTATTTTTTAACTTAAAGACAAAATATATTAAAACCATAACTAGTTATAAAATAGGTCTGCTAATCTAAAAAAAGTATTTCGGTACATCAACTTGAGAGAATCAACACTCAGATAAAATAATGAGCAGCACAAAGGTGACTGAGTAGCACAAAATAACTAATAACCAATCATTAACAACAATACTCTCGATAAACAGCTCAAGTTGTTTTGAACATTTGGAACAAAGAATGAGGACTGTGGAAGGTTCTATCCAAATGAGGATGGGTTTTAATGCATTTGAGATTTAATATTTTGATTTTTTTTATGTATCTTACATGCTACATTCTATTTCAATATCACTTATAATAATCAAACAATTGATAGTAATTTTACTTGTTAGTCTTAAAAAAATAGTAAATAGTTGTACGTAGTTAAAATTTACCATTGATCATTAGTTGTGTGTGGTGCACACGAACTACCAATTAATTGATTGTCACATTTTTGACATAAAGTCAAACATATAATGCAGTAGATAACTAATTATAAAGGATGACTGCTAGTCTTAAAAAGACTTCTGACAAAAGAATTCCAGCCAGCACTCAGCATTCAGATAAAATAATAAAAAATAGTAAATAATTGTTCTATTTTTATGAGTTAAAATTTACCATTGACAATTGCAGTGAGTGCAGTCCAACACACCAACTACGGACTAATCAATTGTCATTTTTAAAAACATAAAGACACAAAATATATTAAAACAATAACAGATTATAAAGCGGGTCTGCCAGTCTCAAACGACTCTACGAAAATTCACCGCCAACAATTCACCACCAACAAATTCATCTCCAACAATTCATTGCCAACAATTATCGCCATGACAAATTCATCTCATGGAAAATTCACCACCAGCAATTCATATCATATTGTTGGCAGTGAATTTTCCACGAGATGAATTGTTGGCGATGAATTGTTGGAGGTGAATTGTTGGTGGTGAATTTGTCTGAAGCAACTCACAATACATCAATTCTAGAATCAAGAAAATCGGGATAAACTGAAAATAGACAATCAGCAAGAAAGGAGAAATCGCCAAACTCCATAAACAAGACATAAACACTTGTTCTTTGAAAATTTTAAATGCTTTGAATATCAGAAATAATATTTACAATTAGACCAATAAAAAACCCAATAGTTAAAAAAAACATTATTTTCACTTTGAAAATTGTGTCATCTCTATTGCCTGTTAAATTTTTCTTCTGTTTACCTATAAACTGTAGTTTGCAGTTATTCTTTTGTTTTCGCTTTTAATTTATTTACTGACTGCAGTGTGTAGCTGTCTTTTTATAGACTGTTGTCCTCGGTTGTTACTGTCTTAAATTTTAGTTTATAGCTTTTATTTTTATTTTCTTATTCCTTTTTATTTTTTATTCACTTATGCACTGTAGTTTGCTGCTGCCTTTTTATAGATTCTTGTATTCAGCTGTTACTGCCTTCTCTTTAAATTGTTTGTCAGTATGAGTTTGAAAACATATATATGGGGTTTAGTTGTGTTGGGTGAGATAGATTTCTATTTTAATTATTTCTAATAATAGAATTATCTTTTTTATCAATGATATTAAAAGATTATATTAAAGATTTTTATTTATGTTTAAATTATATTTAATTTTAAGTTAATTTTGATTCAGGTAAAAGAGGTTTTTGAAAAGTTTCTTATTTTTTCAGAATTACTGACACATAATTATTAGTCTACAACATAGTTGTAAAGAATAAATTACATAAAAAGTTAAGCAATTTCATAATTAGATCTAGTAAGTTGTACATTCTTAAGGCATGTGTGAGATACAAATACATGTTCTCGAAGACCTTTCTTTCACCTTTGAACCGTGGTCCAAGAAACCTCATCATTGAAAACCACTGAGCTAGGAGAAGGGGGAGGGGAAACTCTCTTTGAGGTCACAACTAGAAACAATGTATGAGGAGAGGAGAGCTAACCCGAAGATAGTGATCGTGGAGTGGAAGTCACAACAACAAGTGGAGGAGGCACACCAAAACCTCTCACCTTACAACAAAAAGAAGCAAAGATTGGAGCTTCAAGAAACATAGGTGGGGGGACCACCACCTCATCTATAGCAAGAGGCTCAAGAGCCTTTGAATCAAAATCATCTTCAACTGTGCATCCATCATAAGATGTTCATGAAGAGCATTATTCCACCAAGAGAAAGATCTCAAGAGCATAAGGTGTAAGAGAACAAATGCCAAATGTCTCATGGAAAAGCATTGGCTAAAATGTAAAGGGATGCCTTTGTAATCCAAGGACTAATTCCAAGAACATGATCAAACATAGTTTGTAAAATAATATTTGCTAGAATGGATTTGGATAAATCCAATTCCACTAGAATAAGAATGTAGGTGGTGTGAGAGAAAATTGTAGTAACATGATCCACTTTGATGAAATGACCCATAGAGTTACCAATGCCTGCATAACAAGATTTGCATAAAAAATGAAGAGATAGATTAGGGAAGTGAATCTAAATGGGTAGCAAGTTGAAATATTTAGTGAATCGAAATGGATAGCAAGTTTTAATATTCAGTGATGGGATTAAAGTAAGGATCCCAAGGCTTCAACAAGAGGGCATGTTCGCACAAATATTATTTTTGTAGGGAATTTGCATCTTTGTATACTACCAAAAAAATGTCGTATCTTGCTCATAAAAAAATTCTTTGATTTTCCGTAGCTATAGACAATACATGGGATGCACTAGGAGGAAATTGTGCTTAAAAAACCTTTTGTAAGTTTTTTATAACCTTATTAAGATAATGACCTATTTTTCCTGTCTTGATTTTTTCTTGAAACTTTAGTGTCCAAATATTTTTCTTGAAAGTTTTCTTTATGCAAACAATATGCTTGTTAGGATTTATGATCTAAGTGTTTTAATAGAAACTATTTTGACTAGGGGTTATTTATTGAAAGATATTTCCCCTTAATGTTTGTCTTCAATGGTGAATTAATTCGAGCAAGGATGTTAGATTAAAAATGTTGCAATATTAAAATTGATATTTTGAAGGATACTATATTTCTTTGATATTTGAATTGTTGAGTCACAATCTCTTGTATTTTTGTTCATAATTGTATTTTTCTTCATGTTTATTGGTGCTTACAGGTACCTACCACTACACTTAATAGAAAGGTATTTGAACATGCTCTATTTGCATATGGTGAAATGTTTCTTGTTTTATTTGTTTTAGATATTGATAATGTGTAGTTATAAATATTGAGCTCCCTTATCAAGTATACTTTAATCTTTGAATATGAGACATGATTGATGAGGTATACAAGTTAATACCACTTTCCTTCTTTATTTTTTATTCATCAATGGTTTTTTTGTTGTTGTTACAATTATTAAAATTTTCATATATTAAGTCATTTAATGCAATCTAACTTGAATTGTGCCCTCATGGTTTAAACACCTTAACTACCAATTTATAAACATGAGGGATATATACAACATGAAAATTTAATATTTTTAAACACCCAAATTTTAAAAAAATTGGGTGTTGTTTGTGTCCTCACTACTCACCCTAACACCTTCTCTAACATATTTATGCTCTAGGTGATAGTAGGTATATAATTTTTTATGATATAGTCGAAGGACAAAAGCAAGCTTCAAAGTGAAAGGAAGGAAGGTAAGCAAAAAGAACTTCGTACACCAATCTACTAAGGGGAGATAGTGCAACTTTTTAACAAAACCATTGAACAATTATAGCATAGAGATGCATACCATAAACACAAATATGCAAATCAACAATAACACCATAACATGATTTTTACATGGGGAAAACCTTTTGGAAAAAACTTTACACTCCAAAAGCATAACCCAATGTATTAATCTAAACAATATGGTTACAATATAGTTTCACAACCAAGCTATTACAAGAGTCTTTAACAATAGGATTTTTGGAGCAATTCCAATAGTTTAATAATACATGTAAATAACTTCACCATACAAATCATTGCACAAGTATCATATTTATAGATTTACAATGCAAATATAAAACTTCTAAAAGTGGATGCCATGGAAAGCCACATGGAAAATTCTAATTTTCTGCATAAATTATAAATTGCACCTTTGCATGTCTAATTCCTCCTTGCATTCCAATCACTTCTCAACACAACTGGATCCCACTTGTCATTTGATTTTTCTATTTCTAACTCTTACAAATGTCATTATCTCTTACATGACATGACACATGCCACAAATTATGCTTCACAGTGCAGTTCATGAAGTGGGATGCCATTTTCCTCCAATTGAGGATGCATGTCATCTTAGTCACTTTCCACGTAGGGTGACACCTCACCATGCCGGTCCCACAAAAATGACATCATCAGATGAGCATAAAGCATAGGATAAAATAAGTAAATAAATAATCAAACCAATGTTAGGATTATAAAGGTTGAAAGACTCTAATTCCAACACAAAGGAGTCTATTGTAGAGTCTCTGGGCATGTTTAAAATTATCTCATAAGGTTCAAAATTATCCTACTTCCTTACTATCAATCAAAGTATAGAAGCTTGAAATGGAATGGAGTTAGATTTTGTGATTGAAACTACCCTTGTAGACATGTGTGTACACTATGGAAATTTGAAACTTCAATTAATTTTTTAGTGTTATAAAAAATCATGAAAAAAATTAAAATCTTGGTAAATAAATTTGGTGGAATGCTTGTAACCTCCTAAATATGAGATAACGAGAGTGTACATAGACAAATAAGATGTCTCTTTGAGATGGCATTTTCATGTATATCTTTCTTGGCGAGTAATTCAACACTAGCCAATGCAAAAACGTGTATGTATAGAGGATTCCTCAATAGAAGGATAACATTTATTTTCTCTTGATATGTGTATGGCCAAATCATGAAATAAATTATGAATTTTATAATATTTGGCTAGCCATTTCCTATCATCTTATTATAGTTGAAGTAAACAATTTTTTTAAATTTGATATAAACTATCTCATGCCATATCCTACTACTCCTCTTGCACTAGGAAAAATCCAATTCAGCCATTACACCTCCACCATGAGCTTGGATTCAAATGAAAAAATTATGGAAAACCTTATACTTTTGCATTGAGGAAGGCATTACCAAAATCCTTCCCTTGAGAAAACATAATGTGAAAGGGTATAAAAAAGTTAGGTACCCTGATTTAAGCTTAGTGTGGGTTAGATAAAAGGGGATCCTAACAATTGGCACATTCTTATGCCCCCAATAATTGATAACCCTACTTGACTAGATTTTTGACTATTAGTAATATAATGACAATTATTATACCTAAATTTTAATGAATCACCTAAGAAAATGTCACTAAAATTCTTGGTGAGAGAGACTTTTTTGTTTTCGTACTAGAGGAGAGAATCAATTATCATTGTAATTTGTTGACAATAAGATGATATAATGGTTTTCAAACTATTTTCATTTAAATATCTTGTAGACAAAAAAAATTCAACAATGAGATCTTATACCATGATTTTAAAGATTTACTTATCTTTTTAAGAATTCAAAGGAGACTATTAAAATTTGAATTGAAATGATATAATGGTACACCCTCAAATTCTCTAGTTTGAGGGGAAATAATACCTTATTAGGTGTTATATATTCTCACCAAATTCTACTACTCAACTCAAGAAATATTTATAAGACACCCCATTTGCCCATCAATTTTCCCATTTGATTTAAAGTTGGTCCTCTAGATAGAGTTAAGTGCATATGCTCCTCCATTCTCTATAAGAAACATATTTTCACTTGAGTGAACAAAACTTCTTCAAGGATTAAACTAGAAAGTTCACATGTATACATAAAAGATAGAGGATTAAAATGGAATGAAGTTAGATAAATTGAGGTTGAAACTACTTCGCTAGACATGCATGTAAACTATCAGAATTTTGAAACAACCCTTGAGACATGTATGTATAAAATATAGATCATTAGAAGCCCTATCTAATTATAGTATTAAACCACTTCCATTTGAAGTTTTTATAATACTTGTAGCTCATAAATCCATTACAAAATTGAGTTAGAACAAGCATATTGTAAAGTTAAATTTGAATGTCACTTGATGGTGCATTTAACTTAGAATGAGGAAGGATTGTTGAGGTAAAACACAATATATTTTTTTTATTAGAGGAGCTCTACAACAAACTTGCTAATATATGTTTGTAACTCTATAATAATGATAAATATTAAAGTTAAAGTTTTTAGAAATATAAAGGAAAAAAATAGTGCACTCTTAAAATGTAATAAAGTAACATCCTAAAAACTCAATAAGTAGTCAAGAAAAATACACAGGCTAAGTTACTTGTTTAGAATCCTTGTGTGGGATTTCTAGTTGTAATCTAGAATGGTTACTAATAACAATTAAAGAGGAGTTGATACTACTCCTTAAACAAATTGATCTCTTTATGTAGTTGGATTTCTAATATTATAAAATAGTTGTTCTAAGGATGCCTTTAGATACATGATGCCGATTATTAGGTTAATTCTAACGTATGTTGTTGACACTTATGTGGCAATGCAAGGTATACTATGGGTTTAGTATTCTTGTGGTAAACTGAAACACTTAATAGAAATGGGGTGAGATTTTGATAATCTTGAGATGAATTTGTCTTTCCTCTTATGTGTATTAAATTAATGTTGAAATCATATTTGGACGTTAAATGGATTTTGGGCCTCTATGAAATTTAAGGTACGAATCACTTCCTACTTATAACTGAGGTATATTTTTTTTTGTAACATGCAAATGGATGGAAGTTGCATTGTCCAATATGATAGAAGTATCTTGATCTATCTTTTAAGACCACATTATGGCATACAAATTGAATAACTAGGTTGATAGAAGTATCTATATCTAAATTGAAGAGTAAACCTATATAATATTATGACATGTGAATTAAAAAACTAAATGGTTATATTTTTATTGGATTTTGTATTATCCAAGATGGAATACTCTTGCAATTATATTAGAGAAATGGTTCGTTCCCTAAGGAAAATATGTTTAATTTTATTTCTTGGTATGATGGTTATGAGGTTCTATTTGTGATAATCCAAACAGTCACATTGATAAATGAAACTCACACTGTATTGCACTAAATCAAGTAAAAACTTGAATACAAAAAGATAAAAGCATTTTAAGCAACTTCCCATAGCTGCACAACATGAAGCAAAACAACGGAGAAACACAGAGCAATACATTTCTCCTAGACCACAAAAAATATCATTGAACAACTGGTTCACACATTGGTGAAAATGTCTTGTACTATACAATGATCCAAAAACCCAAATTCTAAATATAGCAACCTTTGACAATCTTGAATAACCTATAAGATTCACACAGGTATATAATCAACACAAAAATAATGTGGAGCACAATACTAGATCACATTATGAACTCTTGCACAACACAATTTATTATGTTTATTAACTTTTTTCAAAAGCACTTAGAAACCAAGTACCAGAGATATCATTTTAGCTCTTTACTTCATTCCAACTCATCTTCAGACTCTGCAACAAAAGAATAGATCCATGTACTCACAACACTTCCTCAAGGTCTCAACTACACATGCATAACATGTTTTCCTCTTTTCCACAATTTTCTCAATAGCCTCAACATCTTCATTCCATAGTTGACATCAATGACAACACTAGTTAGTAGACTTCCTATTGACATCAATGACAACACCATCATACTTGCAACAATCTCCCCCTTTGTCACTAATGGAAACAAAAGATGTGAAAAGCCATCAAATACCACACAACAACTTTGAACACTCTCTCCTGATACCTTACATGATTATCTCTCTCCCTTCAGTGCATGAGAAGAGCGTGATAAGATACACTTCATATTGTATAAAATTGATGACTATCAGTGGGTTGAAGCCATAAAGTCAGTCATATTTCAATTCTTTTCAATCAGAGAGTTGTAGCTTCCTTGGGTTGTAGCCCTAAAACAAAGTTGTATAAACAGGGAGTTGTAGATTCCTTAGGTTGTAGCCCTAAATCAAATTTGTAACTTTTATTTACTTGTAAGGCTAGATTAGGACAATAGCTCCTAGCAAAATTTCTCATTGTGGTTTTTCCCTTGTGAGATTTTCCACATAAATTTGGTGTCAACTATGTTCTTGTGTGGATTCTTGTCTTCTTTCTTCTTTTATTAAGTAGATGAATACTTAATTGGTATAACTTAGCATCAACAGTTATGAATTAGGATTGGAATTTGAAATATACTGATTCACCCCCCTCTCAGTATTTTGGTGTGTTCAACCTTCTTTCTCTTTGTTTATTTTATTGGCTGAGGGCCTTGGCTGATTGATACCAAATTTTTAAGGTATTAGGCTCATTCAACATTGGAACTAGAATCAATATCTAGATTCTCAAAATTATTTGTAGTTTGTTGATGATGGGGTGTTGATGGGAATAAAGAAAATTGAGGAAGCTTCCAACTTCAAAAAATCCTTGGATATTTACTTAACTACTTCTGGCTTGTAAATTAATGAAGAAAAGTCTAATATTTTCTTTTTTAACACTCCAAATTTTATTCAACAAAGAAATGTTAATATTCTTTATTTTCAAATAGGGAATCTTCTTGTTTACTATTTAGGAATTCCTCTTTAACTTCAGGAGTTGTAAACATGTTGCATTGGATAAATATTCTTGAAAGACTTAGAACAAGGGTTAATCATTGGACCTTCTTATGGTTGTCCTTTTCTAGAAGATTGAATCTTCTCAAATGAATTTTGCAAGTGCTCCATATTTACACGTTTTTACTCCTTTCAACCCCCAAAAGTTTTCTCAAGGAGTTTGATGCCTTGTCTAGATAGTTCTTATGGGATAGAAAATTTGATGTCCATGAATGGAGTTTGGTAAGTTGGGATCATATTTGTTAGCCCAAGGAGAATGAGGGGTTGGGTCTCAGGACTTCTAAGTTGAATAGTCAATCCCTTATTGCTAAATTATTTTGGTGATGGTGCACAAACCCTTAGTAGCCATGGACATGAATCCTTAATCATAAATATTTTGGTGGTGTCAAGGACAATGAAATCCCTCAAATGGATATGGGTTGGAGGGGTTCTATGATTTGGAATACAATTAAAAGAGTAGCCTCTCTGATTAAGCAAGTGATTTTTTAGATGGTTAATAGATTAAACAATGATTTTTTGGTCTTATTCCTAGAAAGACAGTCCTCCCCTTAGTTCTTCTTTTGTATTCCTTAAGTTTTTCTTGGAGGTGAGATGGGTGAAAGTTGTGGACTTCAAGTGCTCTTCCATTATAGGGAGATCAGTGATTTACTAGTGGTATGAGCCTCAAATTTGGCCAAGTGGAGGACCTTTTGAAGATAGGAACATGCTTGCTTCTATTTTTTCTAATTGTTCTTTCTGCTCCCTGGAGGAGCTTGATATTTTATTTTGGGAATTCATTATAAAAGTTACTTATTATGTGTCTCTTAAATATCAATTACTACAAATTCAAAAAGGTGGGAATCATGTCTGTCATTGGTGGAAAATAATTTGAAATAAATTTAGCTATCTATAATGTAACATGTTTATATGACTCTTATACCAAAACAAATCTTGAATTGGTAGAATATTAGAAAAAAAAATTATAGGGGCCTTGCATTTGTATTCTCTATAATAAAAGTGAAGAATTGACTAGCCATCTTTTTTTCCAGTACCCCTTTTTTAGTTGTTTTGTGGAACCTATGGTAGAATATTTGGAATAGAACAACCTAATTTTAACATCCCCTCTTTTTGATTTTTGGGTTTGCATGGGTCTTCCTCATGTTGATGCTTCTTTCCTAGTTGTTGCTTTGGAAATAGGTCTTTCTTTTATCCTTTGGAAGATTTGGTTGGAGCAAAACCAACATACTTTTTAGGGAATCCATGTCTAGTTTTGCAAGCTTGGAATAAAATTATAGGCATGCTAAAATAAAACATTGAATCCAAACTCTATATTGAGACACCTTTATCCTTTTTGGATAGTCGAGTTTCCCATATTTTGGCACTTGTTCCTCTTGATGGGAACATGATTATACTAAGAGGGGGGGTGGTTGTTACAATACAATACAATATTTTACCAATTGAAAACTTGATCAATAAGAATAACATAATTTACTTAGCATCTATAATTATGCACATGAGAAGAACACAATAACACATGATATTTATGTGGAAACCCTTATGGGAGAAAACCACGGAAAAATAATTTAGTTTATTAAACTTCTTTTTACAAATTCTAGAGGCACAAACCCCTCATTCAATTTTTGATCATACCACTAGAGGCACCAACCCCTCATTCAATATGAAGTACTCTTCTAATTTAATTTGCCATGACTTTGATCACCAATCTATAATAATTTTGATTATAAATCTACCAAAATTTGATTACAAATATTTGCAAAAGTTTGATCACAAATATCCTATGGTATTTCTCACTCTCTGCTTTATCTAATCTTCTATTATGTTGATCATAAATCTCTCATAAATCTTCCAACAATCCTCTTAATACTTGCTATTTATTTGTTGGTGTATCTGATATGTTTATCATCTTTTACTCCACAACACACCTTCTCATCAGCTTGCTAGTGTATATCAGATATGTCTTATGATCTTGCACACATACAATTTCTCCATATTTCATAAATTTCTTTGTATCTTCATATCTTTCATAGCATTCCATACTTCATTATTGATATTTCTTCTATGTTTCTACACTTCCTTATTGATATTTCTTTATATATTTATTATTCTTCTTATATATTTTCCTTCAAATTTGTATATATATCTTTTACAATGATCTTCTTCTCATATTTTATATGAAGATCTATAGATATTTATCTTTTATCCTTACTTCACATTGGATTTTCTCTTATTAAAATCTAAATAATATTTTGTAATCCATTCACTCACTCACTTCTTCCACACAAAATGATTTTATAACTCCCAAGAGAGTCAATTCCTTAGAGACATCTCTTTTCAAAATATAACTCTTCATTCAAAACAAATCACACCCTTCTCTTTTCCTTAATCGCACCTTTTCCTAAGGCATGTTTATCTTATTTACAATTTTGTCTTATGTGTCTTTTTGTCTTGTTCTATTTTGTCTTATTCTCTTAGCTTTTTACTTTTGTCTTATTCATACCTAACCTAACACTGCCTTTGTAATTTCTTCAAATAATCATTGCACTTTATGATGAGCTCCCTCTAATAATCACTACATATTAACAAGTCCACTTCCCATAAATCATTAACTTCTATAAATGTGATTAATTAATGTCCTTTCCATTTACAAATATAAGTGTTGCCTATTAAACAAACGCTGCTCTTTCTTAATGAAAATTTCTGCCCATATTATTATTTTAATAACAATTGCTACATATCAATTTATTAATCATTGTTCTCCTTTAACATGATCAATACTTACTATTTAGTTGTCTTTATTCATGAAGAAATCACTGCTTAATAAAAGTTCTTTATTCCTCCTTAATTCAATGCTTCTTTATAATTATTATTTTTTAGTATAAAAGTTATAGTCATACCTATTAGATTTGAAGTAATTTGAATTAATAAGTAATTAAGTGAAATCACACCCATGGAATTGTCTCTTATTATGTTGAGAGGAGATCCTCTTCTTAGGTGTAAGCTATGGTTCACCTCTTCTTATCATAGTCACTTATCCTAGATCATTAAAGTGCATCAACAATGATATCCAAGTTTTTCTCACATCAACTTTTACATTCATCCTTTTATTAATGCTTTTGCTAACACCACATTCAATATTCATTTTGGAATATAATTCAATCAAAATATTTGCACTATAGTCCACATATTCCACCTTCTCAATGTAATTTAACTTATCACCATAGTCCATTGTACTATTTCTATAAATGACAATCTTCTTGGATGATTTACTTCATTTTTCCTTTGAAATCAATGACTATAATGTGATATTCGCTTTGACAATTACTTATTCATTTTCTTTGGTATTAATGGCAACTTCATACTTTATTTTTCCTTTGAAATCAATGACTATAATGTGATATTCGCTTTGACAATTACTTATTCATTTTCTTTGGTATTAATGGCAATTTCATCTTCACACCTTTGACATCAATGAAAATATTTTGACACCTCTAGGTTCCCTCCTTGGTAGGTCAAGTCATAGAGGGATTCCTTCTAGGAAAGTGGATAGGTCTACAAAGTGGTCACGACCTCCTAGCAACTTTTTGAAAATTAACATGGATGGCTTAGCTTGTGAAAATATTGGTCCTACTAGGATTAGAGAAATTGGTAGAGACTATAATGGTTTTGTTCAATTATTTTTTCTACCTAGATGTGGGGGTGAAAACCAACAATTTAATGGAGGTTTGGGAAATTCTTATGGTTGTGGAAAGGAAATGCACGCTCAGTTAGTTGAAGATTGTGTGTGCATGAATTCTTTGATTTTTTTCTCTTTGCTGAACAAAGAGAACTTGGAAGATGCTTCATGGAAACTATCTCAAGTTATCAAGAAAATTCTTCTAGTTTCTTCTAATTTTTAGATGAAATATTTTGTTCACATTCCTAAAGAATGTAAAAAAGTGGCTAACTATCTAGAAAAATGGGCCTTAGAGGGTAATGATAATTGAAATATTGTTGAAAGGAATGGGTTGAATCGGGACATGTGATCCATCACTTATTTCAACTTATTAAAAATGACTAGATTGATTAGTAGTTGGAGGTTGAGAAGGTGGATGTATGGGTTTGTTGATAGTCTTATCTTACTCTTTTTTGGTTTTGAGTGGTAGTATTGCAAGTACCTACAATGGATTTGTCATGTGTGGATTGTTCTAATGGCTATTTCCATTTGGAAATACTCAAAGTGTAAGTTAAAAACTCTCTTGATCAATAAATTTTTTACCGTTCTCCCCCAAAAAATAGTTATACTAAACCAATGATTCTATCACTAATAGATTTCAGAATTGTAACTATGAACATTTGTAGCTAACTATTTATTCTTACATTGTGTATTCCAATAATTTGTTCATCCTCATTTTTGTATTATAATTAAGAGGGGAATTCTTTGTATGTTTTTTTTAGAATTTGGGTAGGTAGGACTCCCTCCGGCTATCTCCCTTGATGAAGTCTTTCAAGCTATCAACCTTAATCTAAGCCAAAAATAACTATGAGCCTTGAAGGGTATATGTATCCCAAAACATGTCTTGGTAGGAAAATGTTTCATTAGGAGGTATTATACAACCTCATCCATGATAAAAAAACCAATTAACATCCATTAGATAGACAAAAAATAATGTCAACATTTCATTCAAAATCTCCATACTTGCTATACCATACTTGCTATAACATACTTGGTAAAATGTCCATACTAAGTTAATAATTTCCATTATTAAAAGTGAAGAAAACCACCTCATAACCATACTAACATCTATGTCATAATAGTATTTGAAGATAATAGATTGAATTTTATTAAGTATAATTAAATATTTTGGAACAACATTTCCTTATCTAAATCATACAACACCATTTCTTCTTATGGGTTTACTAGTCTTTGACTAAACCCTATTTTAATTTTTCTAGACTTGATTATAAGGGATTGGGAGAAAACAAGTGGCTATCAACATATTGGCCTGTAATGTACTAACTAAAGAATTCAGGTATCAAAAACAAGGTGTTAAGACTAAATTTTAAGTGACGACAAGGTCATCTAAATCCAATTTAATGGTTATAATTGGGTTAACAATTTGATAGCATCGATTGAATGCTTCACACCTATCTAGAAGGGAATCAACATACTATATGAACTTCTTGGTCAAAAGTTATACATAATAAAATGATAACTTCACATTTGAAACCCTAATAAGATGTAAGGGATGCAAATCAAGTTTAACTAAATTTTATAGCTAGGGATATGTAAGGATGAAAAAGCTTAGTTATGGCATATTTAAATTATGTTTATCACCCCTTATATAATCAAATGAAGAAGTATTCAATATAAATTTAATATATTCTTTAATAAATTTTTAAAAATTAATGTTTTTTATTTTCGCAAGACACCCCTATTTCAACATTAAGATTAGGAATAATGTGTGATAGGAGAAGAAGCCTACATGGGGGATGGATAAATGAAGAGATAAGGAAATATATGAGAGCACAAATTGTAGAAGAAGTCAAACAAGATGGTGGATAAAATATGAGATTAAAAAATTATTGAACAAGAATAACATACAAAGAGCATGGTTTTGGTAACAAATAACAAATTAGTGAGCAAATCAATAAGAATACTAGAAGAAAATTCATCATTAGTAGGAAAAAAAATTCTACCAAAATAAATAATGGATTAGAAGGGGAAGGGATGAATGGAGACATGGTGGGGAACTTCAAGGATGTTGAATTTTAACTAGAAATAACATCTTTTAAAGAGGCACACAAATAGTATATAAGAGTTTAGAAAGGTGGGAGGAAGATCCAACGAATCCTTAAATCAACTAGAAGACAATGGACACAAGCATTCTAATAAGAGAAAGGAAACAATATTCAAGTAAAGACCATCCCAAAATAGGGAAGTGATTGAAATTTTCCTAGAAATACTTGAAGTTGGAAAACAAAGAAACAATGTTGAAAGTCAAGGCTCTAATCAATAAATTTCAAAGGTTTTGGTAGATCTACAATATATTTGTATTTTTAAAATATTACTATTGTTATGCTTATATTATTGTGTACCTATTGATGAGTCCAGTTTATGACTCAATTTTGATAGAATTTATTATCTATTTGCTATAGTTGTCATAGAATTTGATACTTGGATGCTGGCCTTTTGTGATATTTCCTCAAAACCATAGACATTGGGCATAAGCTATTTTTGTGACCTTTACATGACATTGATGTGCTATATGAACTATCTATGTTAATTTCACATGTGAATTAATGAATGCTACTTTAAGATAGTTACAAATATGCAATTGTTGTGCATACTAATATTGTTATGTAGATAATTAAAGCCTACAAAATTGAGGAAGATTCTACCATTTGGTCATTCGCCATGAAGGTCAACAAGGTGATTGTTCAAAGGTCAATGGGGGGAAGACTCTTAGTGAGAGGGAAATTCCTAGTTTAAATTGAAGGATTGCAACCACCTCGTAAATGATCTTAATTGTTTGTTAAGCGAATATAGGAGTTGCTTTTGTGCTAGATCTGTGTTAAGGAAAACATGCTTGACCAGATTCCATGCATGCATAACCGCCTCTCCAATTTTCATGCTTTCCCTAAAGTGGCGTCCTCCTAATCTGTTAGAATTGATTGCCTTGCTAGGTAGTTAGTTAGTAGTTTTCTTCCTATAAATAAGACTCAAATGCTCCTTCTTAGGAGGTTGATTGATCTAATGATGTACTTGCATTCTTAGTTTTCAAATAATATAGTTATGTTGCTCCATTGTACTTTTGTTTTCCAATGAATAAAATGAAGTTATAAGTTCATGCATCTGATTTTACATTTGTCTTAAGGGATACTCATCCAAGAGGGGGATACTCATCCAAGGGGGCCCACTTGGTGAGCATTCCATCCTTTAGCTTAGTCGTTAGTTTCTGTTCAATAGTTAGTTAAGAATCTAGCACAGTCTGTTCCTGCAACCACTAGAATTCCATTATGTGACTATTCTTGTAGCCAAAGCAGACAAAGTAGTTTGTTGTTTGCTTGCTTAAATTTTCATTTTTGTCATGCATTCAACTCAGTATAGTTATTGGTTGATACTCAACACTCATGTTATTTCTTTCCAAGCTATTTACTTTCACCATTATGTATTTCTTAGTTGTAGAATGAGGACGACTACTTTGGATTCCTAGTGGGCATACTGTGTTGACCCTTTTCAAGCCTACGTCCCTGGGTTGACAAGTTAAATGCACCTTCATGATGATTGAGATAGCTATTCAAATTAGATGTCCAATCTCTGAATCACAGTTGTATGGTCTTAGTTGTTAGATTATTGTAGGAGGCCAACATTTTTGGCACCATTGTCGGGGATGGTGTCAAACTAGGGAGATATTTGGAGTCATTGATAGTTTTTCTTGTTGTAGTATTTCTGAAAGTTTGTTCTTAGTATACCCCTTCATTTAGGAAAGTAATGATCCACCATTCTTTTTCCAATTCTTTGTGTGAGCCGACTGATAGTGAGTTGATACCGTATGCATAGAGGAAGGAGGAGAGATGCCCATGGGATATTCCTTCCTAATGACCCTGATCCATTCCAGCTAGATGAGCATTTGAATCTACCAAGAGAAGAAGAAGTACACCCATTTGCTGATGCATTGCCTAATTTGAGCAGTTCTGAAACCTCTTATAAAGATCAAAATCAGATTGAGAATCCCTTTGCTTTGGAACTACATCAGGTAGGCATAGGTGATGCAAATAGAAATAGACCTAACCAACTAGCTTTTCCTTTCTCCACTTTGCATCAGAATGAAGTTAACAACCTCAAAAATATCCCTGCTTTAGTCCTTCCTAATTTTTATGGACTTTCTACAGGAGTTATGACTATACCACTGATTCCCATAGGCTTAAGCTATTCCCTACCACCTTGAAAGAGGTTGCATTGAGATGGTTCATGAGCCTAGGAAGAAATATTGTGGAGACTTGGGAGGACATGAAGATAAAGTTCCTTGAAAAGTACAAGGAATATTGCAGGAGTAGTGATATGATGGGGGATGACATATTTAGGATGTAACAAAAGGAAGATGAGAGTCTGGAGGATTACATTGCAAAGTTTTTGTTTTGTCTATAGAAATATCCACACCATACACTTAATGAAGAATCACAAAATTTGCTTTTCCTAAGAGGAATCAATGACAGTTGCACTGATGCCTTGGACCTAATGGGTGGAGATATCACCCAAGTCCCTTGGGAGGATATCAAGAAGATATTCCATAACTACTCTAGGGAAGCTTCAAAGAAAGGGAGAGCTTACCAATCCTCTATAGGTAAGTCATCTACCAGTGGAGTTTTAAGAATGAAGATTACTCACTTGTTGGAAGACTTCAAACAAGACATCATAAAAAATCTACCTACTCAGCTGGATACACTTCAAGACAAGAAGAAAGAAGAGGAGGCAGAGGCCATGTTGGCAGAGTATTGCCCCCATTGCAGACAAAAGAAGAAGGATTGCATATACAAGATGGTAGCTAATATTGAAAGTAAGCAAATTCCACCCAAGTTCAAGCCAATCCAGGGTGAAGATGACCAAGTTTACTACATTGCACATAGGAGGCCATGAGCTCCAAGACAAGGTATGCCACCAAATCCACTATCTTTTGTCGGGCCTTATTTTAATTCTTATGCATCAAGTAACCAATAGCAACCCCCATATCCATCCAATTATGGAGGATATCCACCATAACCTTGGAGTAACCCTTCAAATTCCTAGTCTAATCACCAAAACTCTCCACCTCAGTGGCAACAACCTCAGGGCAATTAGCAACAGTTTCAAAGAAATTGGAAGCAAACATCTCAATGGAGAGGACAACAATAGCCAAACTAGACAACCAGTGATATGCAACCACCTTCTCAACCCCAACAACCTGCTATAATTCCTCCTCTTGCTAGTTCAAGTTCAAAAACACCCAAACCTACTTAGCTACCAACTCATCCCACACCTAACCCAAATAACAAACCACAACAGTAGCTGGTATACTCTACTGATCCAAATCAATTCCCTATATATGTTGTGAGTGTAAGTGACATCCAATTGCATTCAAGAACTACCTTTCCAACTCCCTCGACACCCATTATCACTGAGCTTCTTGTGGAAGAAGAAAAGCATCTAAATGACCCCATTCAACCAAATGCACTTAGAAATATTGAACCAGTCCCAATTAAGCAAATTGAACAAAAATCACCATTTCCTCAGAGGTTAGAAATTGCTAAACAAAAATAAGAGAAGGAAGAAACAACCTTTAACATTCTAGACCAATTGAAGCATGTATGTGTCAAGATCCCTCTATTTCAATCCATTAAAGATGTTCCAATATATGGTAAGGAAATTAAGGAAGCATGCCTTAAGAAGCCAATCAGGAAGAAGAAAGACCCCACTATGGTTCATGTCATGGGACAACTGGCTGAAATCATGCTTGGGAAAGTGACTATTCCCAAATATAATGACCTAGGGAGTCCTGTGGTAGGAGTTGTCATAAATGGGATCTAAATAAAAAATGCTCTGATTGATTTGGGAGCAACAATAAATGTAATGACCAAGGATATCTTGCAACAACTAAATGTTGCAACCATGAGACCTACTCCTACTGTCCTGCAGCTTGCTGATAGTTCAAATGTTAAACCTGATGGTATAGTAGAGGACCTTGTGTTAGCTCTAGACTCATGGGAGTACCCAATAGATTTAATGATTCTTTCTACTAAAGCCACACTCGGTGGGCACCCTATCATCCTAGGAAGACCATGGTTAGCAACAACAGATGCATATATTGGATGCAGAACAATATACATGACCATTTCTGATGGAAAGAGCACCAAAAAGCTTGTTCTCTAACCTCCTACTCATCCATCCCATGATATGGATAATTCTATATGGCCACACATTGGTGAAGATGCTAAGGAAGTTAATTTTGTGGCACAACTTATGATGTTAGGCATAAGCTCTTTCATGAAGCTTCAAGAGGAAGATAAAGTATTGTCTAACATAATTCAGAATCATTGTAAGTAAAGAACGCATCATCCTCTCATTCTGTTGATCCAATAACGACACTTCTGCCCACTCTTTCTACAGCAGAACTTCCTGCAACATGTATCTCTCATGCATTACTACCACATGAACTCAAGGTACCCAACATTAGTGAAGAAACTATGGTAGAGATCACTACACAAGTGCAAGTGTCCAAAGAAAAATATCTAAACATTAACAACAAATTAAGTGAAGAACAATAGTTGTCATTGACAAACTTACTGAAGACCCACCAACATGCATTTGCATGGGACTATCATGATATGAAGGGATTGGAACCTAAGCTTTGCACTCATAGAATATACATCAAAGATGATTGTACACCAGTGAGGCAGCCACAAAGAAGAATTAACCTTGCATTAAGAGAAATTGTAAAAGAGGAACTAAAAAAATTGCTAGATGTAGGATTTATCTATCCCATCTCAGATAGCCAATGGGTGTCTCCATTGGTGATTGTACCCAAAAAGGGAGGGAAGTGGTGAGTTTGTGTTGATTACATGGAACTCAATGTTGCCACCAAAAAGGACCATTTTCCTCTACCTTTCATAGATCAAGTTCTAGATTCACTTGTAGGAAAGCAATACTTTTCTTTTCTAGATGGATTTAGTGGCTATAACCAGATCCAAATTGCACTTGAGGACCAACAGAAGACCACCTTTTCCTATCCATGGGGGACTTATGCCTACTTATTCCTTCCATTTGGCTTATGCAATGCACCTGCAACTTTTCAAAGGGCAGTCATTAACATATTTTTAGATATTTCTCATGATTGCATGAAAATTTATATGGATGATTCTACCACCTATGGTGCTGATTTCAATGAAGCATTGGAGAATCCCAGGAGAGTCCTACAGAGATGTGAAGATCACAATCTATCTCTAAATAGTGAAAAGTGCTTCATGATGATGTAGTAAGGTGTAGTCCTTGGCCACTACATCTCTCACAAAGGAATTCAAGTAGATCCTACAAAGATTGAGATGATCAAAATTTTTCCTACACCTGCAAAACAAAAATATGTTAGGAGTTTCTTGGGCCATGCAGGCTACTATAGGCATTTCATCAAGGATTTTAGCAAAATAGTAGCACCATTGTATACTCTTCTCACTAAAGATGTTGAGTTTCAGTGGACTGAAGATTGTAACAAGGAATTTTCTGATTTGAAGGAAACTTTGACTCATGCTCTTGTACTCAAAGGGCCCAATTGGGAGCTTCCTTTCCACATCCATACAAATGGATTAGACTATGCCATAGGAGCAGTCTTGGGGCAGAAAGAATGATCTATTGAAAATGTTATTTATTTTGTCACCAAAAACTTGCAAGGAGCTGAATTCAATTATATAGTGATAGAAAAGGAAATGTTGGCAATAATTTATGCCCTCAACAATTTAGGCACTCCATAATAGGCTATCAAATCTTTGTGCACATGGTTCATGCAACCATTAGGTATCTCATGAATAAACCCCTAATATCAAGTAGGTTAGCAAGGTGGTTGTTGCTGATGCAAGAGTTTGACATAACCATTGTAGATAAGCCAGGGAAGGCCAATGTTGTTGTAGACTTTCTTTCAAGGCTAACTACAATAGAGGATAACCAAGTCATTGATGACTCTTTACCTGATGAACATCTATTCTCCACCAGTGTACATACACCCTGGTACGCTGATATAGCTAACTATCTGGTCACATGAATAGTTCCTCCTCACTTCTCTCCAAAAGAGAGAAGGGTGCTTAATGAAAAATCCTTTCCTTTTTCATGGATCGCAAGATGTTTGTTTTACACTGGACCAGACCATGTCATGAGGAGATGTGTGAGGGAAGATGAGACATATGATATTTTGCATGCATGCCACAATGAACCATGTGGAGGATATTTTGTAGCCAAAAGGACAATAATGAAGATTTTGAGTATAGGATATTATTGGCCAACACTCTACAAGGATACAGGGAGATATACAAGAAAGTGTGATAGATGCCAAAGGATGGGCAGGCCAACCAATTTTGGTGAGATGCCTCTTTACCCTCAGGTAGTAATCACTCCATTTGACAAGTGAATATTGGACTTTGTAGGACCCATTGATCCTCCATCAAATGGTAAGTCCTATATCTTAGTATGCATTGATTATGTAATCAAGTGGGTAGAAGTTAAGGCTATGAAGCATGCAAGAGATAATAAGGTTGTTGAATTTCTTTATGAGGATATTTTCACATGATATGGGGTTCCAAGAGAGATAGTGACTGATCAAGGGGCTCAATTCACCTCAACTCTTATTACAACACTCGTCAATGAGTACAACATAAGGCATATGAAGTCTACTCCTTATCACCCTTAGGACAATGGCTAAGCTGAGGTGACTAACAGGGAAATTGAAGAAATTTTGACCAAAACAGTGGTTGTTCATAGGAAGGATTGGGCAAACAAGCTACCAAAAGCTATCTTGGCCTCTAGGACAACTTGGAAAATGACCACAGGCTTCACTCCTTTTGAGTTGTTGTGTGGAAAGACAACTATGATGCCCATTGAACTTGAGCATAAGACTCTTTAGACTGCAATAGACTTGGGGGTGGATATCTTTGTGGCACAAAGGGACAAAATCATGCAGCTCAATGCTTTAGATGAAATGAGGAAGGAAACCTTGCATCACATAGAGGTAGTGCATAATCAAAGAATAAAGTGGCATGATAAATTTATCAAGGATAATAAATTCTAGCCAGGTGACTAGGCACTGCTCTATGACTCAAGGTATCAGGATAATGGAGGAAAATTGTAGACAAGATGGCTAGGACCATATGAGGTTGTTGAAGTCTTCCCCAATGGTGTTGTTCAGCTCACTACTATTGACCTAGTCAAATTTAAGTTGCTTGTCAATGGTCATTGCCTCAGGTTGTATCACAAGCCAACTTCCAAGGAGGAATTCCTGCAACAATTCACTCAGCATGCAACACCCAAAATTATTGCAGTCAAAGGAAGCAGACATAGTGTCCCTCCTTCTGGATAATTAAGGTATGTCACTTTTCATAACAAAGACTTCTACTTTTGTGGGAGTCCACTTCTTCATTCATTCACCCATATGTACATCCATATCCACCTTTCTCTCTCTTCCATCACGTTGCCATCACTTCACTTCATTCCACCACATTTCCATTAATTTCTCAACTAAATTTTTGAAAGGTGATTGGTACTTTCTCCATAATCTTTGTAACAGATCTTCCAAGAATTTAGGTACATGCACATCAAATTGTTATCTCTTAATTGTCTTTTAGTACATTCAATTAATTGTTGTAAATTATTGTAGATGTTCTCCATAACATGTAATTATTCCTTGCCCTATCAAATCATTATAACTATTGCACATGTGAGGAAACATACTCAAATTTAGATTGGGGGAAGTGTGCATACCCTGTCCACATGTCAGTCCATGTGGGCTCATGTCAACAAAGTTTAAATTGAGCTAATTTGAATTATTGTGCATGCCATGTCCATGTGTCAGTCCATGTTGGCTCACGTCATCAAATTTTAAATTGAGCTAATTTGAATTTTGAGTGAGATGATGTTTCACATGTGTGAGATGACATCCACCATCACCATTTTTTTCTTGATCATAACCTTCATTTATTACTCCTTTATTCACTTTTATTGCTCTTGTCATAATCCTAAGTCACCAAAGAAAGCAAAATTCACTCGACATTGGCATTGGAAGTTTAGTAGCATTGCAGGAACGAGAAATTGGGCTTTTAGACGAGGATTGTAGGAAGAGAAACCTTGTAGAGTAATTATTTAATTGAAGACAACTGAATAATGGGAGGTGGGTTAATTCAAAATGAACCCACGGTTCATGACGTATTACTATAGGACACACCTTGCCAAACTAAGTTTAGAAATTGCAAGTGGTTAGATTATTTCTTGAAGCTTAATGGTTTTGATGAAGATGTTGCATTTGAATTTTCCCAAACATTGTCTAAAGGAAAGGCCACGGTAAAAGGGTTGGAAGTAATGGCTATTGAAGAAAGGATTGTAGAAGTTATAGGGTTGCCTGTCGACGGTGAAAATTACCTTGCTTCTAGAGATGCTAGGTCATCTAGGGCTGAATTTACATAACTTGGTGACCCCCCATTGTGTTTGGACGAGCAAGGTGTGAAGAGAACCTCTCTACCTGAGCCATGGAAGCAGGTAGTTGTTTATGATGTGAAGTACATTATCTGTGATGTTCGTTAGTCAAACCTGCATTTTGTGCACTTCAAACTCTTGAATCATATGAGGCATGGGAGGTGAATGAACGTGCCAAACATGCTATATCACCTTCTCTCAATCATGACGGCTAAGACCCAAAAAGGTAGGGATAATTCTATTTCCCACCATTGTCTGATCAAATTACTAGTAGAAAAATCTCTACATGATGTGTTTGAAATGACTTGGAAATAATTCTTAAAAATTGATCAAATTAGACCAGAGCATTTGCGACCTAGGATTTTGCCTCAACCGCATAGGGCTAGTAGGAGATTGAGCATAGTGGAAGCTACTCTTGGAGCCTGAACTTCTAGTGTAGGACCTAGTGTAAACCCTCCTATAGTTAAAGAAACCATAGAGATTAGTTCTTCTGAGGTAGAGCATTCAAATAGAGAAATTTCCTCTTTAGATTCTGATGATGACGTTCTTCTTGGCATCCTAATTCAAACTAGGGCATATAAGAAAGAGGAATAAATAAGGAAGGGTAAAGCTAAAAAGAAAATTGCAAGAGAGGAAGTGCCAAGCTCTAGGAAACAAAAGGCTGACACTATTCTTCCTGCAGCCAAAGAAGAACATGAGATCCCTCCTAGAAAATCAAGACCAGTTAGGCCAGCCTTTGGTGTGTCTTCGCAGGGAAGCCCTAGGACTAGAGAAACATCACAAGAGGACATGTAGAGGCCCCAATGGGGCAGGCGAATGTTGAGGAAAAGGATATATTTGAGGAAGCAACAAATGTAACATTGGTATACCTTGCTACCATTGTTGAACAAGTTGAAAGTCAAGAGTTTGAGGAAAATCAGGAGCTCCTGCAACAAGAGCAGAAGCAAGAGTTCTTACAACAAGGGCAAGATCAAGAGCCAAAGCAAGAGTCTTTGCAGCTAGAACTGGGAGAACACTTAACACCCCTGTAGCCAAAATTGGCTAAGCAATCAAAATCCCTACAACCAATGCTACATGAAAAGCAAGCATTAGTGCCAGGAGTTTTTTTGGTAGGAATACATAGGCCCTCTAATTTTTTAGTGCACATGGTAGCAATGAACCTATGGGGAGAAATCAAAAGGAGAGAAGAGGAATGGAAAGAGGAGAAACATAGGCAGAAGAAGGTAATTCAAAAGAGAGATGAAGAGATTGAATATAAGAATGCAAAAATTGCTGCTTTAAAGGAAAAAGTGGACAATATGGCAGCCTTAGTACCTTAGATATTAGAGCGTAGGACTCCTCCAAGGGTCTATGCTTTGTATTTGAAGGAGAAGCATGTTTCTTTTAAACTAGTAAGGATCATCTCAGGTTTGAATCCTTCCATTGAGACTCCTCTTGAATTTTTCAATGCTTATCGGATTGCTCCTCCTGAAATGAAGAATTTGTTGTGTGAACTCTATTTGCATAATTATGTTGTGACCCAAGACCATGATTGGAATCCATTTTTGTATGTTGGGGATGTCCAATTAAGGGCATTCATGTCTTGGATACATAATAAGATTAGTTGGGGACAACAGTTCAAGACTTATAGGCAAATAGAATTCAACTCCCCTAGCCATCAGGGCTGAAATTAGAAATCCAGGGGATATTTTCAATGATTGGCATATAATTATTTATAGAACAAGCTATGGTAGCAGGATCTTTCTTAAGAGAGAAGTAGTTTATAAATAATATGAGAAAACAGAAAAAACCGCAAGGGAAGCCATAATGAGAAATTTGTCACAAAGATGGAACAGTCTAACTGATGAATTAAAACAATCTAAGCCTCACTCTCTATAGAACTATGCTGCAACATGTAATAGAGTCGATAGATATATACAGATTGGAAGGACAAAGGGGTAATTATGGCTCCCATTAACTTTTTAGCCACCTATCCTATTATGTCCTGTGCCAAATTTTAGGTATTATGAGTATGATATAGCTGCAAAGAGACAAAGATGGAGCAGATTGGACAAACAACAAGGGTTCTATTGGGACCCTAATTCACATACTGCAAGAATTGATGTAGGGCAGCTGGAAATTGCAAACTTCAGGGCATTAACAAAGTAAAAAAACAACTCTTCTTCTATTGGAGAACCAACAAAGTCTTAGGTTGGGGGGAGTGATGAGTCCAGTTTAAGACTCAATTTTGATAGAATTTATTATCTATTTGTTGTAGTTGTCATAGACTTTGATACTTGGATGCTGACCTTTTTATGATATTTCCTCAAAACCATAGACATTGGGACCTTTAAATGACATTGACATACTATTTGAACTATCTATGTTAATTTTACATGTGAATTAATGAATGCTACTTTAAGATAGTTATAGATATGCAATTGTTGTGCATACTAATATTTTTATGTAGATAATAAAGCCTACAAAATTGAGGAAGATTTTGCGAGCTAGTCATTTTCCATGAAGGTCAACAAGGTGATTGTTCAAAGGTCAATGGAGGGAAGACTCTTAGAGAGAGGGAAATTCCTAGTTTAAATCAAAGGATTGCAACCACTTCGTAAATGATCTTAATTGTTTGTTGAGTGAATATAGGAGTTACTTTTGTGCTAGATTTGTGTTAAGGAAAACATGCTTGACCAGATTCCACGCATGCATAACCGCCTCTCCACTTTTGATGCTTTCCCTAAAGTGGCATCCTCCTAATCTATTGGAGTTGACTGCCTTGCTAGGTAGTTAGTTAGTAGTTTTTCTTCCTATAAATAAGACTCAAATGATCCTTCTCGGGAGGTTGATTGATTTGATGATGTACTTGCATTCTTAGTTTTCAAATAATATAGTTATGCTATTCAATTGTACTTTTGTTTTCTAATGAATAAAATGAAGTTATAAGTTTGTGCATCTGAGTTTACATTTGTCTTAAGGGATACTCATCCAAGGGGGCCCACTTGGTGAGCATTCCATCCTTTAGCTTAGTCATTACTTTTTGTTCAGTAGCTAGTTAAGAATCTAGCATAGTTTGTTCCTGCAACCACTACAATTCCATTTTGTGACTGTTCCTACAGCCAAAGTAGACAAAGTAGTTTCCTATTTTCTTGCTCATATTTTCATTTCCATCATGCATTTCAGCTCAATATAGTTATTGGTTGATGCTCACCACTCATGTTATTTCTTTCCAAGCAATTTATTTTCGGCATTATGTATTTCTTAGCTGTAAAATGAGGATGGCTACTTTGGATTCATAGTGCACATATTGTGCTGACCCATTTCAAGCCTACATCCCTAGGTTGACAAGTTAAATGAACCTTCATGATGATTGAGATAGCTATTCAGATTAGATGTCCACTCTCTGAATCACAGCTGTAAGGGCTTAGTTGTTAGATCATTGTAGAAGGCCAACACCTATAATAATTTTTTGTTATTTTTCTCTAATTCTCAAGTAGTTTCAATACATCATATATAGTGAACCTTAAGAAGCTTGGTTTATGAATATAATTTTTATTTGCTTAAAAATATAAGGTTTAGACATTTACATCTTTCATTGCAGTCCATAAGAGCTCCATTTTATGAAAGAAATCAAAATTTTACTTTATATAAATTACATGCTTTTGTATTTCATATTTATGTTGAAAAAAAGATCATATCTTTGAATGACCAATTTTTAATCACTTATCTAACTTGTTGGGATCTTTTCAATCCCTAAAAATTTGCTTGACGACAATGTTCCCAAGGAGTTCAGTTGATTGGACTTTTGACAATGTCATCTTCCATCTTCCACATTTCTTGAAATGAACATCAATCAAGATTTGGTGATCACCCTTATCATTCAACTTCTACTTAATAATGAGCATTGTCTTGACTATTATTGCTTATTCAAAATATTGGAATGCAAATGATGAAGATGAGTAGATAAATTGATGGTCGAGATTTTTTAGCCGCCAAACTGTCAATAAGAGTCATCTATACACAGGCATCTGTTATTCAATCAAATTGTCTATATATGACGGTGAGTTAAGAGAAGTAATTGTCAGGACATTGTCAATCACCATCTTAGGAGCCTAAGAAGCTTGGAGATCTGTGATCATGAATGGAAAAGACTGCAACCAACATCTAATTGGTTTTCTATTGGAATATGAATTGTAGAGGCATGGCTAGGATTAGATGAGTTGGTCTAAATTAAATGGTGAATGTTGTAGCATTTGAGATTAGATTCTTCTACTAAAACATGTAATTAACGATGATATGGAATGTATGGAGGTGCTCAGTCTTGGGATCATTATAAGATCAGATTTATTCAGATGAGTATTTGATTATGTATGCTTGTAAATCATGTGTATGATATGGTTTTGTACGTCTTTCTTTAGGAGTTCATCTGGTTGAGTATTTCAATGGTTTAATCTAGTTAAATTGAGTTAGATTTTTAAGAGTGCTTTTTAGCAGTGTTATTATAATTTTATTGAAATTAGAAGAAGAGTTTTAGGGGATTGGTATCATTTAGTAGTGTTATCATAATTTTATTGAAATTAGAAGAGTTTAAGGATTAAAATTTTAACATTATTTCTTAAATAAATTATTATAAATTTTTTATTTGTTTATTAGATTGTTGTGTTTTTTAAGTCTTGTTTTTTTATTTGGAATTTTTTTCATTGAAAATCCATGTTTTGGTACTGCATCACTTCTATTAAAGCAAACATAGTTCTTGTAAGAATGTGTTTCACTAAGTCAATATCTATTAGTAACTCAATTTGCATGTGTTTGTAACTCATAGTTATACTTGTGGGATTTGTTTGACCTATAATCGATAATGCCTCCTAGAAGAGCACCTAATAGATGAAGATACAATGGTGATGTGGAAGGATGGTTAGAAAAATTTATAGACATGGTATTTTTTCAAGTTAGACTATACAATAGTGACACCAAGGATGCAACATGAAGAGGTGGTAGTGAACAATTGGAAGTTGAAGAAAAAAGGATGGACACAATATTGGTAGACCCCTTCTTCCTCCTACAATTAATTCTTCTAAACCCACAATAGGATCCTAACATTGCTTCTCTGGGTCATTTATTTCCATGCCTCCTCCTTTGTCATATCAATCTAAAATTAAATCCACTATCCCTCCTCCATCTTCCATATCCATTTTGGACTAGTATATCCTAAATTCAATATTTTCACATCCCTCATCATTCCTATCTATTTTGGGTCCCTATGTCCCAAAAACCATTCTCCCTAATCTTACCAGTTGATTTGTGCCAATCCCCAATGAAAACAAATGAATGCACACATTCATGATCCATTTCCAACTCAATATATTATTGCCTCTTTCCATACACTATCCAAACAATCCATTCTCATGAACCCCTTCCATTTCCATTAGAGGCAATTCATATGTAAAGTAAAAAATACATAAAACCAAGAATCCACAAAAATCAAAGGATCATCATGTCCCCTCAAAATGACATAAAAAAAGAGAGTCTAGAAAAAAATCATCTGAAATCCCTCTCAATCTCATAAGCCACAAAGATCCACTAAGAAAAAAGAAAAAGAAAATACCATGTGGATCCCAAAGAAAAAAGAAGAAAAAAATCTAAACATAAAACCCAAAATGGTATCCAAAATTTCCCCTCCAAAATCTTCCTCCATTTCTAACCACCTCCCATCTAAATATCTTCCATATCATAATCCCATCTTGGTTCCTTATGTCCCAAAATCAACTATCTTATGTCCTCCACCATTCCATAATTCTATCAAAAATCCTCATCCATCACGATGCGTGTAAATGTCAGTCATACTTCTCGTTAATCCCATGGTTCTTTTCAGTGTTCCATGGGGTTTCAGGGACAGGTATAGGGGGATGGTAGGGGATGCATTTTGGAGATGCAGGGATGGGGAGTCTAAGTTTGGGGGTGGCAAAGGGATGATGGTGGGGGGCGGCGGCAAGGTGTTGAAATACATATAGTACTTGAAAAAATAGTTATAAAAAGATGTATAAGTATAAGAATTATACATATTGGAGACAACTAGGATTCCCCTAGATGTCTTGAGGACACCCCAACATCCTTGAAGACCTAGTAACATCTTGGAGAAAGTGACACTAGTGGTGGGATGGTGGTGTTGGTGGTGGGCTAGTGGGGGGACATCCCCCCCAAGTCCCCAAGTTTCCAAGATGTCCCCATCTAGGAAACATAGGATTTTTTTTTGGGGGGACGCATCCCTGTGGAACACTAGTTCTTTTCCACCCCTCCATCTCAACTTCCTTTTATTATCCTATCCATTATTTCACTTATCTCCCCCATCAAATCTATTTAATCCATGTATTTTCATAATCTACTTTCCACCATCCCCACTCCAAAGGAACCTTTTGGAAATCACATTGTCTAAACAAGGTTCTACCAACATCATATGTTCATCCTCCATGGGCTCCCCTCACCTTGGTATAGAAACAAGATGCTTGAGTCCTTCCTCCACATTCACTATCCTGACAATCCACTTATCTCTTATCCAACTCCTTTCCTTTCACCCTTATCCACCTTCATCCATTTTATTCAAAAAATCAAGAAAGTGAAAATAGAAAAATAAAAAAAAAATGGTAAAGATAAATAATCTATCCAATAATGAAAACATGGAAAATAGACTACTTGCACTCCTGCACTTGTGGGATTCATCCATCCCCATCCTACCTACCTCCTCCCTCCCATCTCCTTATCAATTTCCAAAATGTATCTACCCATTGTATTCCATTCTTCCCAGTCCCTCTATCCTCCTTTCAATTTTGATAAAAATAGGGGAAAAAATTCCAAGTATGATATGGAAAATGAAAACCTTACTTTATCTATAGTCCATTCATTTTTCATATCCTCCATCCATAAATATTTTACTACTTTCAACCATCAAACTACCCCTCAAGTCAATACATTCAAATCCAAATGCATACGTTGAAATATGAACAATATAAAAATTTATACTTGAGATAAAATCACCAAGTTATGTCATGCATACACGAAAGTATATCATTGGAACTAACCTATTGAAATAACAAGAAAATATTCCAATTTGAAATTGGATATCTTACTATATAATCCCTACATGGAAAATGATAAATGTTAGATGGAAAAAAGTTAAAGGTTGTTTAAAAGGAGATTTTGGTTGCATATCCCCCTACAAAATTGATTTTTAACATAAAATTTAATGTTAGTTTAGTCATAAAATGATAGAAATTAATTTTAAACTAAGAAAAGTGAATACAATTATTTATGGTAGAACCGTCAAAACATAGGAAAAATCTACTAAAATGTGTTGAAGTTGCAAAGATTTGTAAGAAAGTGTGTTAGGCCTACAATTATTTAAATTAGGAGGCAAATGGATAGCATAGTGGCTTGTAAAATTGGTCCCTTGTCAAAAAATTGTGTTAGTTGTATATAAATCATAAAAATATGGGTTAAAATGGTTGGGAGTGAATATGCTGAAATAGGTAGCGTGTATGCCCAAAAAAGTAGCACACATGTCAAAATAGTTAGATTATATATTGAAATAAGTTTTTCATAAGCCAAAATATGTAACACATATGTCAAAACACAATGTGCAAATGCCAAATTGAAACCTATAACTAGAAAACGGCTAAACACACAAGAAAAAGATTAGAAATATGGAAGTGGGTCCCATTGAGCATGCTAGAGATGTGTACATAAAAAAGTGAATATAAAAGAGTAACTTAAACTAATTTAACCAACTCAATTTAAAACCAAATGCAACACTCATAGGAATAAGAATATAAAACATAGGAAAGCATGCAATTAAACATTTACCATGTCTTCTTGTTGCACTGATATGTAATGGATGTCCCTATTAAAGAGATAATTGATTGATGTTTTTATATTTCTAAGTGATCAAAATGATAACATAACATTGCACTCAAATATTGGATAAAAATGGTAAGGGGATATCTCAATTTATAGAGTTTGGGATCAAGGGATAGAGGGCCAAAATTGAAATTAAAAATCAAGGGCTCAAATTGGTTGATACCCTTAGGGGGATAAGGAGGAGACAAGTGTCATAATTTGGTTGGTAAGGATGGAGTCTTCCAAGATTTTTGGAAATTTGAGGATGAAAAATATGCTTGGGAAAGTGGATGATGGGGATTAAATAGAGTACTTTGAAGTAGCTTGGAAAACATTAAAAATTGGATTTTTGGAGTCTTCCCATGCCTCAAGTACTTGGGGTGAATTTTTAATTAGGATTTTGGAAGAAAGGAATATTTTTTCTATGCCTCAAATTACTTTGATTTATGATAATTTGTACAAGTTGTGACAAGTGGATCCTCATGGGGAAATGGTCACATAAAGCCCTGATTAATCATTGATTAGACATGTGCAAACAATTAAGGATGAGACTGGTTGATTAATTCAATGGCTAAGAAAAAGTACAAAAAATAGTCAATAAAATAAAATAAAATAAAATATTTTTTTCATGGGGTATAATACGTTCTAAATAAATAAATATTTTATTTATTTATCAAAGGTTAAACCATAGAAGAAGGAGAAATTAATTGATTTTAGATGAGGAATAACATTTGAAGAATAGAAGAATCATTAAATAAATAATTAAAATATTAATAATAAAGTAACAATTAGATAATTGATCAAATGTAAATGATCAATAATAGAAAAAATAATTATAAATAACGATGTGTCAATTTTAGGTATATGTAGGAGCTACTAGTAGATTTTGTAGGGGAGGTAGATTGAAACAATTGTTGACCATTTAAATGAGCACTTGAAGGGTATAAATAATAATTAGACCCTTCCAAAAATTAAAATAAGGGAACTTGAACACCTCTTTTACAATCACACCTTGTAAATCTTTTTTAGCAAGTTTAGAGGTTTATTATTGATTTCTTTAGACTATTTGTGCTTGGTTTAGTTAGTTTTGTTGTGGTGGTGGTGGGATGAACACTCCTTCAATAATGAAAGGATATCATCCTTTGACAAGCTTTATGTTAGCTTCTCTTTGAATATCCTATCTAAGGTCCTTTTCTTAATTTAGTATATTATTGACTTGATAAATTTGACCTTTAGTATCTATAGGAAAGGTTGCCCATTTGTCTTGTTCCATGTCTAACCATTTGATGTTAGCCTATAAAACTAAAGGAATGTTGCATTAGATCATCATAAATGTATTTTATAATTATATTTTTTTGAAAACTTGTGAAAGGACTACCAATATGATGAGATAGAATCACTAGTAGAGTCAACAAAAAAATATTTGTGAATGGATTTTCTTTGTAAAATTTCACAATTATTGTAGTTTAAATCCTTCCTTAAGATATAGAGGTTGTCTTTATTAAATGTCAAAATTTCAAAAGAAAACATAGTTATACAATTTACAAATGACTTTTGGGGTTTTTGTGAATAATTGGAATTAAAATGTGTCGCACAATTATTTTATAAATGGGAGGAAAAGTTTGACAAATTAGTGTTGAGATAGGGTTTTGAGAATGATAAAGCATGTAGATTCAACAAATGAATAACATTACTTCAAATGAATTAAAAGCATCAAAAATTAGAATCATGCAATCCTTAGCTTCTCAAGAAGAATTCTCCAAAGAATTTTTCGGATCTCCTAATCTATTCAAAGGGATTTAGAAGAAACACTAGGAGTTCCTTTAGTGGATTAGAGCCAAACCAACACACAAACTTATTATACCAAAAAATACATATTAAGAAGAAAATAGAAAAAATATTTATTTTCTTCAAATATAAAATATTTTGTAGATTTGGTTGAAAGAAGAAAATTCATTACTTGCGAATTCTTCCTTTTTGACTCAATGGGCTAAATTATAGAAAGATTGTATTTTGAAAAAGTAAAAGAAAACATATTTGCTACTTATTATTTCTTTATTGTATTTTTTTATAAAGTTTTACTTCTCCTACAACTTTCATAGCTAAATATAATTAATTACTTAATTATATTAAATTAATTAGAAACATCTAATTGATTGTTTAATTAATTAGCTAGTTATTTATTAGTTAGGTGCTTTTATTTTCTTTAAAAAAAAATCTAAAATAAATTGTTTACTTTTAGATTAAATTAGTGAACTTACATGATTAATTGATTATTAATGATTTATTTTATTATATCAAGTTAAAAGGAATAACCTTTTCTACTTGAAGAATTAGTTATTTAATTATTATTTCTTAGTAAAATTAGAACTAGTGCATTCAAAATAGTTGAAAAAAGGATCAAAATAACAATTGCATTCATTTAGTTAGATTAGATTTATTCTTTTCATATCAAAAATATAAAACAATTAAAATATTTTAAGTTGTCCACTTTAATATTAAGGACCATATTTGAATTAATCATCTATGTTTCTTAAACTATGATCAAATTTGTAGATAAAATTCTTAGGAGGATTAGGAGAGGATCCATGTTCTCCTCAAACTATTATTCTTGAATAGGCTACACTCCTAAAAAAAATCTAGCTAGAAAATTCCCATCCGAAAGCATTAGAAAAAAGTAATTCCCTTGAAACTTTTGAATGAGAAAATGTCCTCTTAGAAGCCTTAATAGAAGTAAAACAACAATGACTAAACAACATTTCATTAAATATTCTAACATTCTACTCCAACAAATACTCCATGCATCACATTTATCCATATTCCAAGAGTCCCTTAGCTTGTTCTAATAGAGCATATTTTACATATCATCCACTTGTTGCTTCCCTAAGAAGGAAATCTAGAAAATATACCACCATTATATAAAATTTTGCCACATTTGTATAAGTGAGTGAATATTTTAAATTAAACCAATGTGAACTAGCATGTGTGTTTTATTTTATTGTATACAATAAATATCTAGATATCAATAATTCATTTGCTGTCATGATGGATAATTTTATGATATGTTCGATGATTCTCATTGATATGAAATATTTGACTTTGAATTCTATTGGTTTAGTTACACAAGTATGAAATTGATCTTCATGAGTGCAATCAAAACCTATTCCTAAAACCAAAACTAAAATTGCAATTTGCATATCTAATTTGGCTATATCTATCTATTTTAAACTTGTTTATCTCTGTATATATTATGCAACTAATAAAAATTGAGGATTGATGAGAAACATATTTTGGAATTTTTTCAATTATGAGAGTCATGTTATTCTCAATCAAACCCCTAGATGGGTTAATTCAACAATGGTGAAAAAAGGTTGATAACAATAGGAAAATATGCAATATGCTCCTATATGATGATGCAATGCTAATGCAATCCCTTTTATCCTTTTGGAATCAAATTCTATATGTGCTCAATGGATTTCTAGATGATTCTTTTGAATTAGAGTTATTTTGTAAGTATATCACACTAGCATGTAATTTATAATAATTCATTTTATATGGTTTATAATAGCTAGAGGAAAGGGAGAGAATGTAGGGATTAATTTAAAATTTTGGAGTTCAAATCCATAGGCCTACACAAGAATGATTGGATCGATTCCACACCTATAGACTTGAACCAAGGTATTAAATGAAGCATTTAGGGATCATGAATTATTTTTTGGGATGAGTTATGATGGGATTGGGGTTGGATAGTTATTATTTTCAAACCTTAATGTGAAATAAACCATCATATGCACTAGTTGAAGTATAAGGGAGAACCTATTTTTCATGGGCCTAACACCCAAGGGAAAAGGGAATATGTATAAATTTTTTACCATTACAAATATGTCATAAAACTACATGCAATGTAAAGCTTTTTTTTTATAAATAGTTTACCACTACTTATATATATTGTTAAACCAACAAGTATGGTTACTTTGTCCCTAGGAAATGAGGAGAATATAATTATAAATTAAAAAAATAAATTCTAATCTAAAAATACAAAAGTTGGGTTTTATCTAAAGAAACTAGATATGTTATTGAAATGTCAAGGAAGAGTGTCCCTGGTGAAGGAAAACTTGTTGATTGTCCGAAACACTGAGAGGGGGGGGGAGGTGACTCAGTATTCTATTAAACCATTCAACTGCAAACCACCCAATTATTAAAGTACATATGATTGCAAACCAAAATGAAGATATTGAAATGAACATCACACCACAAAACACATCAGCACCAAATTTTTACATGGAAAAACCATGGTGAGGATTAGATCACAATATAATATATTTGGATATAGAATATTATAGGGCTCACTAACATGACTCATTGTCCTTATAAGGCTCACAATGAGAATACAAAATGAAATTGATAACCACCAAGATACAAAAATACATGGCTCACTGCCAAGAATATGAACTGATGGAATGCACCTTCTATGTGTTGTGTTTAGTTCCAATGAGGCTTTGAATGTAAAGTACTACTTTGCATAGCAGTCACATAACAATTCTACTATGATCCTTGTCTCCTTTCACAATACACTGCTCGCAATTGATAAATCATTTAAGCTTGCACATTCTCAATATCCTTCATCTCATTCACAACCTTTTCCATACTCACACACACATCCATGCATATCTTTCAACTCCAAGAAGGTCTCATTTATATACAAATATATTTCATACATCAATTAGGTCAACCTAATTAGATGTAAAGCAAACCAATCAAATAGCTCTTGTCGGCACCATATAAGATTTAAAACATTTTTATCCATGTGGTGCAACATATCAAGTCGACGTAGATTTGTAAGGGATCCAACTAGCATCTACAAAGTATAATTATTCTTCTTAATATATGTCATTTATTGGGTTGTCCACGAATAGGACCTAATCACAAAAACTCTAAACCATCACACACTTCTCAAGGTAAACACCTTCCGGATCCAATATCACTTCAGTTTCTCATCACATTAACATTAGAGAGATCACCAATAGAACCTCAGCATCAGAATTTTCTTCCTAAGAAAATGTGGAGTCTCCCACACTAGTATACGGAATAGAGAAACAACTATAATTTACAAAGTTAAACTCTATCATTGATAACTTTTTGTATGCAACACAAAACTTCTCAAAATCCTAGATATAGTTGTTTGAATGATTCATAATAATAAGAGTAAGAGAGTAGAGTCATATCTCTTCTTGCAGTGAATTCCAGACTCAAAAACCAACATATTGGATCATTAGTAAAGAACACTTCTGGTGTAGATCAGCTTCCGGTATACCAAATATGTTTCCACAATGTTGACATCAATGACAACACTTAAACAGAAAAAACATCCTATATACACTTCATGCTCATATTGCAAGGCTCTCATATTTCCAACAATCTCTCCCTTTGGCATTAATGGCAACATGCATATTAATAAGAACATTTTTATCCCAATATAAGACAACTGAATACTCCCCCTTTCAAGGTTAATTCTTCTCCTTGTAAAATTATTCTTAATAAAAAATGTATTCCCTCTATCTATCTATCTCTCCCCCTTTTAAATCAATGGAAAAGGTCATGGAGAGGTTTGGTATAATTCTTCAAATATGTATGTACACCAAAAAAATTGATCAAACATGATAAAAAAAAAGTATTAACCTGAAGAAGAAGAAGCTTTGAGATTCTTAAAGGTACCTTCCTATGTAGCTTTTCCTTCTTCCCATGATCCTTTTGCACTTGTAAGAGTCTTGTGTAGTAGTTCAAGCTTAGTCAAAGAATCTATACCTTCTTTCAAAGTGTTGGGAATAAGATTAGTTGTTAATAGATTACCAACACTATCAAGGGCATTGGATACAGGAATATGTCCGAGTTTTACCATATCTGTGAGTGCCGCAAACTTCTTAATTACTTATGTTCTTTGATCCTGTAGAGAAAATAATTTTTCCTATAGATGCACAACGTAGGACCATCTCTGATTGTCCCCGTCCTCTGCCAAATTGTACATATCTACTTGAGTGCTCATTCGAATTTCACTCTTCCTTATTTCATCTCTTACATTTAGTGTCTCATTGGACCAACTCAAGTAGAAAGATAACATCTCTTGATATTCTTTCTCACAATCCTGTACTTTCTTCAATTCCTTCACAACTTTGCGATGTGCATTTGCACAGTTCTTCCTGATATCTTCTAAATTTTTTTTGTAGGCCTATTTTCAGTGTGAACTTCTAGTCCGAAGATATATGCTTTTAGAGAGTTAATTATACTCCTGAGATTTTCTACAATTGATATAGATGAATTGAATCTAGCACTAGGGATCACTTTCTACAACTCTTTTAATGCTTCTTGAATATTTGTGCTTTCATGCTCATGTTGAGCTCTCTCTAATTCACTTCCTTATGTGATTTCTTGTTTGATAACAACATCTTTTCTCTTCTTTCCATTTTGGTTGCACTATTGGAGGCTTCAGTCATAGAAACTTCTTCTACATTAGGGTTCTTAGGGATTTCTAGAAGCACTCTTGCATAATGATCAATCTCTGCCTCAGTCACTTCATAATCCACTTTTGAAATCCACACAAGTTTGGATTAAACTGCTTCCATATAAGAAAAATATGTAGAAACCAAGAAATTAATATTTTTGGAGTACTTTTCAATCACATTTTTTGGAATTCTTGTTCTTTTATTCATTTTCATCTGAAATGTTCCAAAGAATGCTACAAGAGCAGTTTCTTGGTAATTCAAACCACCAATATTTTTCATGAAATTCCTAATCTGATGAGCTATTGGTTCTGTCTTTTTCCATTCTATCCTTCCAATTACTAGTAACTCTTTCATAAAGTAAAAGAGTAAACAAACTGTTAAGGTACCATACTAGAATGTGCTTTTCTTGTTTTTCTTAATTTCTTTTAAGTTCTTCAATAGATGCAACCAAAGTATCTCACAAAGGTCATACCGTACCATTCCTAACCATATCAAGTGTAGTGTAAACGACAACAATAGAAACTGTGTGGTCATTGCTTGGTATGCAAATTCTATGTCCAATAATCATTACAACATACCAAATAATTGGATCTTCAATTGTTCTCAAAGAAAGTTTTTTACCTTCAAGGGTCACACCAATCATCTCAATTATCTCTTGATCCTTTATAGTATTTCATCTAGGAATAGGTCCAAAGAAACAAAAACTAGTCACATTTCTTATAGCTTCTTTGGTTATCAAGTGTGTTTCATCAATCCAAATAGATTCATCATGAATCCTGCTTAAAACCATTCGAATGTATTTCCTATCAAATTCAAACAATGGGAATTTCTGCCATTCATCCAACTTCTTTTCAACTAAGATTTTATATGCATCAAAATTTTCTTCCAACTCACTCTTCCACAAAAAATTTAATCAAACCGGTGATATTTCCTCAATTTTACCATAAACATATGCATAAATGTCTTCAGTAGGTAATACTCTAGAAGTAATACTAGAAAATGCACCAACAGATTCTTCTGACAAGTTTTTCAGAGAATATTTCCTTAATTTGATTTACAATTTATCTAAAATATTCACTACCTTTGAATTATCCATGTCATAAAATTGAAAGATTGTTCAAGTAGAATACCTCTATAATTATCAATGAAGAATAGAGTTAGATGTTCAACTTCTGAGGCACGCTTCAAATCCACTTCAAATTCCTCTTCCTTTCTCACCAAATTCTAAAACTTTGTTGTATGGAATTGCTCTAGTTTCTTCAGGCTTCCTCTGCATGCTTCTCCTTTTTCATGAATGCATTTTGTTGAATACATTTTCCTTAACAATTCTGAATTTATTTCTTTCATTCCAAATGCTTCTACAATAAATGCTTCAAATTGCAAGTAGATCACCTTAGAATTTGTGTACACTTCCATCCTTTCAAATTCTAAAAACTTCATTCTTCACACATGCGTCTACAAATTCCTTTCACATAAATCTTGAATTCAAAGCCTTATTAAATGCACTTCTGTCGTGATATGACATCATATATCGATGATGGGTTTATTAATTTTTATTATTACTGCTCCCCCTTAGGCATTGCCTAACTTAGAATTTGACAGGCTTATCTGCACCAGAGGGCGGCACAAATAAAACTGACGACTCTGATTTAACTTGCTTCAATTCTCCTTCCTTTCTCCAAATTCTTTTCATTTCCTTACATCTTTTGGATCTATGATCAGTTCATGTCTCTTTTCTAGATAGTTATTTTTCATCCTTCTATTTTTGCAGTCTCTAGAAAAATGTTCTAGATTGCTGCAGTCATGACAAACAACATTCTTCCATCTAGGTTTTCTTTTATTTATTCTATATTCGCACTGATTAGCCTTGTGTCCAAATAAGTTGTAGTGATAACATAAGCCATTGAATGAATAAAATTCCTTGTTCAAATTTTGACTTCTACAATTCGTAACCTTGTGTCCAATCTTCTTACATTCAAAGCATTGACTGGAGAATGATAAAGTATCATTCATTCTAATTTTGCAGTATTTTTCCCTATGTCCAAATTTATTGAAAAATTAGCAGACACCATTAGAAGATAAATACCTTTGAGCATTAGGTTGTTTGATAGGAATCCTTCTAGTATTGCTTCTTAGATCCTTGAATTCTCCACCATTGCACTGAGTCTTCATGTTAGAGGATTCATTCACCTTTTAACTTTTTCCTTCTTCAAACCCTAAACCACTTTTATCCATAGCAAGTCTCTGAGAAATAATCAACTCGTCAAGCATTATAGTGCTTGCCTTGAATTTATCCTCGTGTCTTTTTTCTTTTTCCAGATCTGATTTCAAAATTTCCACTTCTTGCTCAAGCTTTGTACATTCATCCATCTTCCTCCAAATTTTAGTTTTCTTACAGTCTTCAATTCTTTTCTTTTCTTCCAATTGTTCTAGTAGTCTGGTGATATCATCATATGCCTTTTTTAATTGATCACTAACTTCTCCATATCTTTCCCTTAGATTTTTAATACACTCATTTGTTTCTTTTATCTTAATCTTCATATCTTCCTTTTCTTTTGTATGCTTAGTAGAGATTTCCTCCAGAGGAATAAGAAATATTTTATCGTCCATATATTAAAAATTTGAGACCTTCCTCAAGTTGTTAGAATTATTCAAAGGAACCAAGCTTTGATACCAATTATTGATTATTCAGAATACTGAGAGGGGGGGTGAATCAATATTTTATTAAACTATTCAACTACAAACCACCCAATTATTAAAGCACATATGACTGCAAACTAGAATGAAGACATTGAAATGAACATCACACCACAAAACACATCAACACCATATTTTTACATGGAAAACCAAAAATGGGAAAAAACACGGTGAGGATTAGCTCACAATATAATATATCCAAACATAGAATATTGTAGGGCTCATTGCTAGGACTCACTATCCTTAGAAGGCTCACAACCATAATACAAAATGAAATAGCTAGTCGCCAAGATACAAAAAGATATGGCTCACTGCCAAGAATATGAACTGATGGATGCACCTTCTATGTGTTGTGTTCAATTCCAATGAGGCTCTGAATGTGAAGTACTGCTCTGAATAGTAATCACATAACAATTCTGCTCTGATCCTTGTCTCCTTTCACAATACACTGCTCACAATTGATAAATCATTTAAGCTCGCACATTCTCAATATCCTTCATCTCATTCACATCATTTTCCATACTCATACACACATCCATGCATATATTTCAAATCCAAGAGGTCCTATATAGATACAAGTATATTTCATACATCAATTAGGTCAGCCTAATTAGATGTAAAGTAAACCAATCAAAATAGTTCTTGTTGGCACCATATAAGATTTAAATTTTTTTTATCCATGTGGTGTAACATATCAAGTTGATATAGATTTGGAAGGGATCTAACTAACATCTTCAAAGTATAATTATTCTTCTTAATACATGCCATATTTTGGGTCAGCCATGAATAGGACCTAATCACAAAAACTCCAAACCATCACACACTTCTCAAGGTAAACACCTTCCGAGTCCAATATCATTTCAATTTCTCATCACATTAACATTAGAGAGATCACCAAAAGAACCTCAACATTAGAATGTTCTTCCTAAGAAAATGTGGAGTCTCCACACCAATATACAAAACAGAGAAACAACTGTAATGTATAGAGTTAAACTCTGTCATTGATAACTTTCTATACGCAACACAAAACTTCTTAAAATCTTGGATATAACTATCTGAATGAGTCATAATAATGAGATAAGAGAGTAGAGTCATATCTCTTCTCGTGGTGAATTGTAGACTCAAAAACCAACATACTGGGTCATTAGTAAAGAACACTTCCAGTGTAGATCAACTTTCGGTATACCAAATATGTTTCCCACAATGTTTCCACAATGTTGACATCAATGACAACACTGGAATAGACTAAACATCCTATATACACTTCATGCTCATGTTGCAAGGCTCCCATATTTCCAACAAAACTAAGGTGTAAAAACACTTCCTACACTAATCTAAAATAAGATATGAACATATATAATATAAAAAAAATTGTAAGAAAGAAACGTCACAAAAAAATCATTCACCATAACATAATAATGTTGTAATGATACAACTTGCATAATATAAGAATATAATAGTATTTATATGTTGCAAATACTTGATAATAATATGTCACTTCAAGGAGGGAAACCTGTTAGAATCCAAGATCACTTGCATGCAAATGAATACCTGTCACATGCAAAAGACATGCAGAACCAAAGAAGATGTTCTGTAAAACCTCTCAGTAAAAAATGCATTAAGAGAATATATTATTACAAAGTGATCAATCCTTATGAAGGAGATCAAGAAACCCTAAAAGGGAAACCCTAAATGAAACCCTAGTGTGCACACTTAATAATTAATAATTAATTATTAATGTGCCTAAGTTTAGCTTAAGTAATAAAGAGGAATAAGTGACTTAATTAATTAATCAATGTGATGTAATTAATTAAGCATAATAACTTATTACTCTAACACCCTTTAAGATGAACTTAGGAAGAAGCTAAAACACTAGAATAATATGCATGAAAGCAAAGATGGGTCCCGACAACTAGGCCTGATCAGGTACCCATTTACAAATGCAAGAATGAGTAAGAGAAGGAAAAACCTAGTGGGACAAAACCCCCTTACAATGAGATAACATGCTGCAAAGGCACTGGAAGAACACCAGTGTAACACTGGAACTTGATATAGGCAAGCAAGGAAATATTCTTCTGTATACTACTGAAACCGGATGAGAGTCACTGATTGACTCAAGGAATCATGATAAAGCAACAGAAAACCCGATGCCACGGAACACTCGAAAACTCCAAACGGGAACAACTCTAGAATCTATGAAGCAACAAGCAATTATTGAAAGATGTATTACTGAAAACGAAGTGCAAAGATGCAAGATGCAATCTACCAACTGCCAAAACATCCAAGTAATCGCCACACAACCCATCGGGCCAAATCTGGACTAACTGATAAAATTGGGATAGATACAAAAAAAGTGCATGGACAGCAACCTAGAGCTCCTCAATACCTTTCTGATGCTTCAAACGAGGCAAAAAAGAGAGATCGTGGCAAAAAGTTATGAGCTTGGAAGCATAAAAAGTACATCTGACTTCAAACAGCAATAAATGTAGGAAAACAGTAAAATACTAAAAAATAAACAGCACTACTGGAAAGTGCTTAGAACCAGCTTTTCGACAATATCTCGTTTACCCGATTTCGATACCGTATGCCCAAGTTTTGACCAAAAGAAAAAAATTGCTCTTTTAGGGAAAACTAGGGTTAGGAGGGGCATAGAGGGGCCGGCCGTATGGATGACATCATCATGACATCATGCTGACGTCAGAAAAACATGAGCAAAAATTTGACGGCCATCTGGCCGTCGCCGCAAAAAAACAATCCCCCTGCAAAAAGAAAATTTGGCCCCTGGTCCCTGGGTGACCGGGGCTGGCGGGCTGCAGGTTTTTGGGGGGCCCTTGGTTCTTCATACGACCGCCGATGGAGTGGGGCCCGCTGACCTGACCCCCGCAAAGGGGGCACCGCCCGGGGTCGGGGTGGGCGGTCGCGCGGCGACGCGACAAAACAATTGAAATTTCAATTTTTTTTTGAAATTTTTCAAAAAAAAGTGCCTCAATCTGTGTGCTGGGGAGGCCGTAAAGCCCCCCAGACAAAATTTTTTTCCTCCCGAATCAACTGCACCAAAATGGATGACTTGACAGGCGTTTCTAGGGTTTTGGCACACTGCGAATGTGATGGTGACGTCCGTTTGAGCCCATAGTGTCCCGAAAAAATAGCTACCTCTAGATCTTGCAGAAAAGATGCTTGTGGAAACCCTTGCACTTGAAACTCACAAAGCAGCCATATCTTCAGATCACGAACAGGCAGCTGCAGATCTGGAGCTCTGATACCATGTTAGAATCCAAGATCACCTGCATGCAAATGAATACCTGTCACATGCAAAAGACATGCAGAACCAAAGAAGATGTTCTGTAAAACCTCTCAGTAAAAAATGCATTAAGAGAATCTATTATTACAAAGTGATCAATCCTTATGAAGGAGATCAAGAAACCCTAAAAGGGAAACCCTAAATGAAAGCCTAGTATGCACACTTAATAATTAATAATTAATTATTAATGTGCCTAAGTTTAGCTTAAGTAATAAAGAGGAATAAGTGACTTAATTAATTAATCAATGTGATGTAATTAATTAAGCATAATAACTTATTACTCTAACAAAACCTCCTAATCCTTTTCAAGGGGGTTACCTCCAATAATCTTCACCAAGAAATAATACTCAACATGATGATATTAACTATCCACTAGTTCAAGGAATGGGTGGGAGAGGGAGTGTAGTTGAAAGAAAGATAGGGGTTTCAAATTTGTAGGGCAAGAGCTCTGGTTCAAAGGATGATGATGATGATGGTGATGATAATGATGGAGCTTCATCTTCCATCAAATGGTTTTCTCAATATGTGGCTCCTTTGGACTTGCTTGTTGTGTCCCTTCTTGTTGTATGTTGAGGATGTGCTAGGGTTTTGTCTGGAGCTAGAGGTGTTGTTGAAGATGAGACTAATGTAGCATTTGGGGTAGTTGTGGCTACATGAGGAAACATTCTCGCTAAGGTTGGTTTTAGAATTTATTGTTATGCTCTTTTCTCTATGAATAAGAAATTTATTTCTGGGACCCCCTATTATGGATGATGGATGGGCACCACTATTCTTGGATGCGTGTTTGTAGATTGTGGTGGTTTTAGTGGCTCTACTACTAGAGTTGATTGAAAGCTTGTTGTGGTGCACTTGGATCTAGCTAGGTTTTGTGCCCTCATTCCCCCACACGTCAATGGATGATGGGAGTATTGGAGTGTTACTTTTAGGTGAGATCTCTATGGGTTTCCTATTGGATTTGACTCAGGTGTTTTGGCCTAAGTGGGGGTTCTTAATGGATAGGATGTCTAATGCCTAGTCTTGGAAGCTCTATTTCTTGCTAGGTTTTGGGGATGCTTCATTAGGCTTACCCTTGGTTTAAGGGTCCTCTCTCCCTTTCCTTTGTTGTTGAGACATGTCTTGGGTTCTTCTTCAAAAGTGCTAGATTGGACCAATTAGTCTTCTATGTGGATTTGGATCAGGGAGGCTACTGTTTTAATACAAGACTATTTTTTGGTGGGCTTCTCTTGGACCATGTTGGATTTCCTAGAGGCTTTTGGGTTAGGTTTCCTTAAGGGAGATTTTTTTTCCCTTTCACTTGGTATTTTGTTGTTGGGTTGGTTTTTAGTGGGTTTCCCCAAGACTATGTTGGTTGACCTAGAGGCTTCTAGTTTTGTGGAGAAGATTGTTCTTGTGGGTGATGATGGGGCCCCATCTACCCAAGTTTTTGGTTACCATAGAACATCTTATGTTTCTCTTTCCCCAAATTCTTCTCTTGCTTCTCCTTTTGAGGTGGAGAATTCTCCTATTGAGGTGGAGATTGTTCTTGCAGGACAGGTTGGGTTTTTTTTCTTCTTCAAAAGGCTTCTTCTTCGGATTTTCCTATTGAGGTGGGGGCTATTTTTTGCTAAAGAGGTTGGGAATTGCTACAAGGGGGATTTTGCTTCCATTATTTCATATTTTTATCCTCTTCCTCTTATTGAGGTGGAGATTAAGGATGGTGATGGGATCTTGTATCTACATCAAAAGATAGTGATTGCAATTTTTTTATTCTGTTAAAGGCTCTTGCTTGTAGGGTTTCTTGGCCTAGGATTTTTTGTTTTTTTAGTAGGTTTGTTTTGTGGTCATGGCCTTAGTTTTATAACTATTGGGTTTCTCTTGTTTGGCTCGTTTTAGACTATTGTTTGGTTGTTGGTTGACTATGTTCTCTCTCTAGAAAATGTTTTTTTATAGGGTTTTGGGTCCCTTCAAAACCTATTGGTTTGGACCCGCTGTGGTCTTTTGTGTAGACTTTTAGGGCCCCTTCAAAACCTTATTTTTCCTTAATAAAAAAACTATCCACTAGTTCTTTTATATACCTAATTATTCCTTGACTACCACCTAAGATTGCTTAGATACTTAAGTATAACCCCTAGGACAACCTAACTACCTTTATATAATTATATTAATGATTATTTTACTTATTCAAGAGTTAAGGTAGCCACAAGCTGACTACTTATAACCCAATACAATGGCACCCCTCTTCAAAGAAACATTTTCCTCAATTTTATTAGCTATGAATTCTTTTGCATAAACTTATTTTTCTTCTTCTTTTGCTACTTCTTGATGTGGATATCTCACTTCCCAAAAAAATCTAATAATTTCACTAATTTGTAGTCGTGAAGGTGAATTTGATAGAAACCATAATTTTTTTGGATAAATCAAACAAAATAAATCGAATCAATTTAAATTTTTTGTAGCTTAATAAGTCTTAGATCACACTTCCCAAAGAAAAATCCAAGAATTTTACTGATTTGCAACCTTGGTAGAAAATTTGGTGGAAACCCTAATTCTTCAATAATTCCTCACATCTATATCGAATTCCTTCAAATTAAAACTATAAGTGTATAAATTCTCTCCTTTTCAACCCTCAAATTAGGGAAAGACCCACTAAATTTCAACCTTGGGAGAGAAATTTATGGAAACCATAATGTAGCCCTATTTTTGTTATAAATCCTCGAATTATACTCCAATTTATTTAAAATGCATATTATAATAGCTTCAAAATTATCTTCAAAAACCCTTTAAAAATAGGAAAAAATACCAAAATTTAATAGATATTGACTTTTCAAAAGGACCTCCAAAATAAATAAAAATGTCTTGCCTTCATAGTGTCAAGATCATGCCATACCACTTGTCATGAAACAACTTGCACAATAGAATAATATAATACAAAATATATTAAATAAATACTTGATAATAATGTCACTTTGAGAGGGAAACCTCCTAATCTACTTTGAGAGAGATACCTCTAATAGTCTTCATCAAAAAACAATACTCAACATGATGATAATTACTATCGACTAGCTCCTATATATACCTAATTATGCTTTGGATACCACCCAAGGAAACTTAGATGCTTAAGTATAACCCCTAGGATGACCTAACTACTTATATATAATTATAATAATGATTATATAACTTGTTTAAGAGCTAAAGTAGCCACAAATTGACTACTCATAACCCAATACACACTATAGGGCTAGGGGCATATTAGATGTATCTTGGAAAATCCCTTTTTGGAAAAAATTTAGTCTCTAAAATCTAAATAAATGTATTAAACAAGAAAAATATATGTTACAATACACTTAATGCAAGTATCTTTCACATAAGACAACATCAATATTGGACCTAGAGTAATACAAACAAAATAACAATACCTAAAAAATACTCTATATAAACTCCATCTTAAGCACCCAATAAATAGAGAAACCAATAAATGAAATTATCAAATAAGAATTATAAAACAATGAGCTAATACCACCCAGAAGTGGTGTCTAAATACCTTAGCCAAGTTCCAACCAAAGTCCCAAGAGCATTCCTTTAAAAATATGCCATAACATGCCATATTATCCTCCTAACTTAGGTGCTCTAATTTATATTCAAGCCTTGCAAAGATGCTTTTATGATAGTCATAATGACATGTCATAATTTTGTTAATGTTATTGGTCAACATGTGTAACTTTCTCTTACAACTCTTCTTATGTGTCATATATGATATTACATCCTTGATGTGGAAGGCCTATCTTTTGGACATCATAACTTTTGATCTAGGATCCCCATTGTAATTCACCTAGTTAAAGTCTATTTTGGAAATTTTTAGGGACAAAATAATCTCTATAGCCTAAAAGAAATTTAGAGATTGGGATGCAAGGATGAGAGACCTTTCCTAGCAATTCATTCAATGATTGGGGTAGAAGAATGTAAATGTAGCTATGGACGACTAGATCTAAGTGAGGTACATTTTTTTATTAGTAAGCTTGGCCTAAGGGGGCCATCCCTTAAAAGTATGAATAAATAATTTGGTTTGGGCTGCTCCAAATTGGAGGGCCTTACAAACATAGTGTATTTGCCCCATCAACAGGGTGCATAACATTAACTTTGAGGCTTTTAAGATTTAAGAACATGAATACAAATTAATTCAACTTATTAGCATTAATACTATTTTTGGTGTAGGAGCATAGCTTCATTATATGGTTGGCCTCATTGCCTTTGTTGGAAGATTTATTTTTCTTCATTACTACTTCTCATGCATCATTACTACCTTCTTTGTTGTGGGTGAGAGAGCAAGATTTGGGAGTTACAAGACTTTTCTTGCACAGTACCTTAGATGTATGTAACTCATTCTCGGCCATAGATGGTTATTGTTATTCAAAATTATCTAGGTGAGAGCAGATGTTTGCTCTGCAGCTTCAAAAATTTTGTAGTGAACTTGATTTTCATGTAACTCTCCAACTATTAAAAATACATTTCTTGAAGTGTTGTGTGATTTTTGATCAACCCCAATTGATGGATTAACCTTTGATTCCATCAAATGTGAGGAAGGTGACAACTTAACTTGAGAAGATTTAGGCAAAGAATTTGGCACCTTCATAGCAGGCACCAAAAGAGAATCCACCATGTAGTGATGTGAACGAGCCCCTATCCGCCAAGAGCCTTGGCTATCAACTTTAGGCCTAGACTTAGGACAATCATTGGTTGTGTGGCGTTTTTCAAAGCATCTCAACAATGAAAGGGAAAACCAAGTCATAGTCAAGAGATTGTGACCAACAATGACCTTCCACCTTCAATATGATATCAATTGGGATATCTTTTGATGCGTCCGAATCTACAAGTATGTGGGAAAAGGTGGTGTGAGTGAATTTAGTGGTGTCTAAATCTACAGCCAAAAATTTTCCCAAGGTGTCTCCAATTGCTTCAAAGCAAAAGTCAAACCAGAACTGTAATGGTAGATTTAGTATCCTAATCCATATGGGATTCACCTTGAATGATTTAGTGAAAGGATTGAAATCCGGATACCAAGGTTTGAGCAAGAGTATGTGTTTCCCCAAGTCCAATGCTCTCAAAGAATAACATATTGGTCCTCGACACAATCAAAAACCACAATAAAAACCATGAGCACAAGGATAAACTTCTGGATTACCTTTCATATGAGACTACCAAGCATCGTAGATCCACCTATGCAATTCAGGAAGACCAGGCCACAAGCGATTGAATTGACTGAGTAAACCGTAGGCTGCAAAGAATAGATCGCCTTCAATTACTCATTTTTAAGCTCCCTTGAGAAATCCAAAAGAGGATTGGTCTTAAACATGTGGCTCGTTGAATTTCTCAGTTCATTAGGAGACCCCATCGACCTCCTAAGACACAAATCTCAGCCAGATTTCACCCCCAGGTTGTCGACACCACGAGCAATGTAGTCATGATAGGACACGTCCGGTGCCACACCCAACTCATCATCACCCCAGGCGTTGGAGACCTTGGAGATGTAGTCGTGAGATACAGGAGTTACAAAAGGGTTGCGCATAGGAAATTTTCCAAAATCAAAAGCGCTAGGTGAGCGAAGGTTCGAAGCGGGTGGAGCAGACAAAAGCGCCATTTATCACTTTTTGAGAAGTGATGTACATTTATTCTAGATGTAATTTTAGAATATAGACTAACACAATGTGGTGGAGATTACTACATTTTGATCATGAACTTGGTACAATTTGTACTAGATCACTAGTACAAAAATCAACAAGTGTCTTAAAAATATGAGAAATAGCTTCGAGACTGAAAAGGTGCAAAACATTAGCAATCAAAAGTTGTCAAGAAAAAGAATTTATAAAGACTAAACCAACAATCTAGAAAAGGTTGCTATAGCAGTCTAGAACAACAACAACACAAGCTTGACATCAAAGAACAAATAACAACAAAGGATAGCTGCAAATTTTTTTTTAGTAACAGTTGTATCTAAATAGAACAATTACATCATCTTAAGCAGTTGTAGCAATTGCCAATAAACATATCCAAGAGAGAATAGATAGCCATGTATCCATTGTGAATTTACTGCAACTGATGTAACAATTTTGTGTTAGTGATCGTCTTTTTCCAGTGGAGTCTAATAAAACATGGTGGCGACCCTTGAGCACAAGAACTTGAATTTTTTGCAACTTTATCATCTCAATCTATTGATGGCTATGATGCTTGCAAACTTTAGATTTGTTCTACCTACATAGAGATATGATGAATTAAAAGCTATTGGAAGGGAATAATAAAACTAGCTATGGCTACTTGAGAAATTATCTCAATGAGATCCTTAAATAGTACATGCTTCCACCTATAAGTAGCAACAAGTAGATGTTGGGAGTGTGTGTTGGTGTAGGTACAGAGGTACAAGTAAATATAAATGAATTAAATGATCATAAATCCTACAAGCTTTCTATATTGTGTAGCAATGTTTTGGTGTATGGAAAAAGATAAGGAAAAAAAGGATTGTCATGATGTCAAGGTTTTTGAAATGGAGGGAAGTTTGAAGTTATGGGTTTTGGAGGTGGGTAACCAATTGAACTTGAAGTGGTTATGGAGGAAAGTTGTATAGAATACACGACTAATGAAAAATTGAGCTTCAAAAAAATTTGTAGAAATAATGTTAAAAAAATTAGAATTAGAATGGAAGAAACAAAATTCTAGAAATGGCTATGGAAGATTCAGTTGCAAGAGGAAGTAAGGGATTGAGAGATAAACTTGAAATATAATCGTATGAATTTAACATGCTTGTAGTCATTTTAAAAATGAAAAAACTCCACAAAAAGTGGCTTTTAATTGTTTTAAAATTTTCCCATGCATAAACTCTATTACAATTGTGTATGTGACTAAATCACTACTATGATTGCATTATTGTCCAAGGAGATAGAAGTTTTTAGAAAGTTTGAATATTTAAAAACAAATACCAAACAAGATTGAATCTATATGATATATTGGACTAAAAAATTCGTTAAATAAAAGCTAAATTATCCTAAAAATGATAATTTTTCAATTTTAATCTTAAAACAAAACTCAAAATAAAATATTCATTTTTCCCTTCTACAACATTATTATCAATGCAACATGCTTTAGTAATTCTCCATTACTCCATTACCGTTGTAGGGATGAGCGGTGCTCAGTGTAATGACAAAACCGTCGTTGTAGGGATCTAAAAGGTCCCGAATTCAAACATCCACAATATAAAAAAAAAATCTCTATACTCCATTACCGTTGAGTATTTCTCTCGCGTCCTTCTCCAAGAATGAGCCAAATAGCATCAAGAAGATCATCAGTAGGAAACAAAACTATGAGGGCCTGTAACTTCAGTCATTTGCAATACACGTATGGGCGATGTTTACTATGTCGAAACTTGCAGAGAGGCTAAAGTTTCTCCATTACCGATGGAGTTTTCTCAGTTTACAATGCTTTCAGGACCCATCATCGAATCTTCATAGCGGGTCATGAGATCTGCCTAGGATTAAAAATGATGAATTTAAAGCTTTTCTAAAACATGACATTCTATATAAAGGAACGGCAACCCAGAGACCCTCCACTTCTCCTTTCCTTGCTTCTGTTAAGAACAATTTTCTCTTTGAGTAATCCTAGAAAAAATGGTAAGCATCCAAATGGAGATCGCTCCTGTTATTGATGACAGATTGTTGAAGGTTATCTACCCTGGTGGCAGGGTTGATTTGTATGACAGGCCAGTTACTGTTAGAGAAATTATGAACCAACATCCCAAGGACTGCATAGTCAGAACTGATTTTTTCAGACTTCCATGGTTTGTGGTGAGTCCAGAGGCTGTATTGATGCCAGGAAATCAATTTCTGGTTGTGCCTAAGCACACCATCAGGAGATTACTTAAGGAGCATGCAAAGCTTGTAAACTCCACTGTCTTATGTTAGCTTCTCTTTGAATATTCTATCTAAGGTCCTTTTTTTAATTTAGTATATTATTAACTTGAATGGGCACAGAGTAAACCGTCGCCACCATTTCGGGTGCCTGACCTGATGGGGACATCAAGTGGGGCCCAGCACGACAGAGGTGGCCAGCCTGAGGGAATAGTCCTCGAGACCTCCCACATGAAGCTATACAACATGCAACCACTTGAGCTAGCCCTCCGGGGTTTATATTGTTAATTTGACCTTTAGTATCTATAGGAAAGGTTGCTCATTTTTCTTCTTCCATGTCTCACCATTTGATGTTAGCCTATAAAACTAAAGGATTGTTACATTAGATCATCATGCATGTATTTTATAATTTTATATTTTTGAAAATTGTGAAAGGACTACCAATATGATGGGATCAGAATCACTAGTAGAGTCACCAAAAAAATATTTGTGAATGGATTTTCTGTAAAATCTCAAGTTATTGTAGTAAAAATGGCTCCTCAAGATATAGAGGTTGCCTTTATTAAATGCTAAAATTTCAAATGAAAACACAATTATACAATTTACAAATGACTTTTGGGGTTTTTGTGAATAATTGGAAAGAAAATGTGTCACACAATGATTTTATAAATGGGAGGAAAAGTTTGAAAAACTGGTGTTGAGATAGGGTTTTGAGAATGATAAAATGTGTAGATTCAACAAATAGAATAACATTGCTTCAAATGAATTAAAAGCTTCAAAAATTAAAATCATGCAATCCTTATCTTCTCAAGAAGAATTCCTCAAAGAATTTTTGGGATCCCCTAATCTATTCAAAGGGATTTAGAAGAAACACTAGGAGCTCCTTTAGTGGATTGGAGCCAAACCAACACACAAATTTATTATACCAAAAGATACATATTAAGAAGAAAATAAACAAATTATTTATTTTCTTACAATATAAAATATTTTGTAGATTTGGCTGAAAGAAAAAAATTCATTACTTGCAAATTCTTCCCTTTTTGACTCAATGTGCTTTTATAGAAAGATTGTATTTTGAAAAAGTAAAAGAAAACTCATTTATTGCTTATTATTTTTTAATTGTATTTTTTATAAAGTTTTGTTTCTCCTACAACTTTCATAGCTAAATATAATTAATTGCTTAATTATATTAAATTAATTAGAAACATCTAATTGATTGTTTAATTAATTAATTAGTTATCTATTAGTTAGGTGCTTTTATTTCTTTTAAAAAGAAAAAATTCTAAAATAAATTGTTTACTCTTAGATTAAATTAGTGTTTACATGATTAATTGATTATATCAATTTAAAAGGAATAACCTTTTCTACTTGAGCTCGTCCGGGTAGTGGAGTTGGCTTGGGCCGTGGATTTGCTCCCCATAGGTCTCGGGTTCAACCCGCCGCTCTTATGGTTGGTCGGTGGACCTGTATGTGGGCTATGGCGTCCACCCACATGGGGCTAGTCATGCCCCAGCTCACCCCAGGTACCGAAGGTATGGGCAGTCGCAGTCGCGGGGACATCCCTGCGGCATTAAAAAAAACCTTTTCTACCTAAAGAATTAGTTATCTAATTATTATTACTTAGTAAAATTAGAATTAGTGCATTCAAAATAGTTGAAAGAAAGAGACAAAAAGAACAATTACATTCATTTAGTTAGATTAGATTTATTCTTCTCATATCTAAAAATATAAAACAATAAAATATTAATCTTTAATAATAAATTTAGAACAACCAAAAACAAATGATGATAAACGACCCCATTTAAATAAACAATTAAAATATTTTAAGTTGTCCACTTTAATATTAAGGACCATATTTGAATTAATCATCTATATTTCTTAAGCTATGATCAAATTTGTAGATAAAATTCTTAGGAGGATTAGGAGAGGATCCATGTTCTCTACCAACTTTTATTCTTGAATACTAGGATGCACTCCTAAAAAATCTCTAGCTAGAAAATGCCCATTTGGAAGCATTAGAATAAACTAATTCCCTTGATACCTTTGAATGAGAAAATGTCCTCTTAGAAAATTTAATACAAGTAAAAAAATGATGACTAAACAACATTTCATTAAATATTCTAACATTCTACTCAAACAAACACTCCATGCATCACATTTATCCACATTCCAAGAGCCCCTTAGCTTGTTCTAATAGAGCATATTTTACATATCATCCACTAGTTGCTTCCCTAAGAAGGAAATCTAGAAAATATACCACCATTATATAAAATTTTGCCACATTTGTAGTGAGTGAATATTTTAAATTCAACCAATGTGAACTAGCATGTGTGTTTTATTTATTATATACAATAAATACCTAGATGCCAATAATTCATTTGTTGTCATGATGGACAATTTTATGATATGTTTGATGATTGTTATTGATATGAAATGTTTGAATTTGAACTCTATTGGTTTAGTTAAACACAAGTATGAAATTGATCTCCATGAGTGCAATCAAAACCTATGCCTAAAACCAAAACTAAAATTGCAACTTGCATATCTAATTTGGCTATATCCATCTATTTTAAACTTGTTTGTCTTTGTATATATTATGCAACTAATAAAAATTGAGGAGTGATGAGAAACATATTTTGGAATTTTTTCAATTATGAGAGTCATGTTCTTCTCAATCAAACCCCTAGATGGGTTAATTCAACAATGGTGAAACAAGGTTGATAACAATAGGAAAATATGCAATATGCTCCTATATGATGATGCAATGCTAATGTAATCCTTTTTATCCTTTTGAAATCAAATTCTATATGTACTCAATGGATTTCTAGACGATTCTTTTGAATTAGAGTTATTTTGTAAGTATATCAAACTAGCATGCAATTTATAATAATTCACTTTATATGGCTTATAATAGCTAGAGGAAAGGGAGAGAATGTAGGGATTAATTTAAATTTTTTAATTTAAAATTTTGGAGTTCAAATCCATAGGTCTACACAAGAATGATTTGGATTGATTCCACACCTATAGACTTGAACCAAGGTACTAAATGAAGCATTTAGGGATCACGAATTATTTTTTGGGATGAATGATAATGGGATTGGGGTAGGATACTATTATTTTCCAACTTTCATGTGAAATAAACCATCATATGCACTAGTTTATGTATAAGGGACAACCTATTTTTCATGGGCCTAAAACCCAAGGGAAAAGGGCATGTGTATAAAATTTTTACCATTACAAATATCTCAAAAAAGTACATGTACTGTACATCTTATTTTTTAAAAATAGTTTACCACTAGTTATATATATTGTTAAACCAACAAGTATGGTTACTTTTTCCTTAGGAAATGAGGAGAATATAATTATAAATTAAAAAAACAAATTCTAATCTAAAAATACAAAAATTGGGTTTTATATAAAGAAACTAGCTATGCTATTGAAATGACAAGGAAGAGTGTCCCTGGTGAAGGAAAACTAAGGTGTAGAAATACTTCCTACACTAATCTAAAAGAAGATATGAAAATAATCTAAAGTAATTTGTAAGAAAGAAACAACACAATAAAATCATTCATCATAACATAATAATGTTGTAATGACACAACTTGCATACTATAATAATATAATAGTATGTTGCAAATACTTGATAATAATATGTCACTTCAAGGAGGGAAATCTCCTAATCCTCTTAAAGGGGATTACCTCCAATAATCTTCACCAAGAGATAATACTCAACATGATGATATTAACTATCCACTAGTTCAAGGAATGGGCAGGAGAGGGAGTGCAGTTGAAAGAAAGAGAGGGGATTCAAATTTGTAGGGCAAGAGCTTTGGTTTAGAGGATGATGATGATGATGGTGATGACAATGATGGAGCTTTGTCTTCCATCAAATGGTATTCTCAATATTTGATTCCTATGAACTTGCTCGTTATGTCCCTTCTTGTTCTATGTGGAGGGTGCACTAGGGTTTTGTCTAGAGCTAGAGGTATTGTTGAAGATGAGACTAATGTTGTGTTTGGGGTAGTTGTGGCTACAAGAGGCAACATTCCTACTGAGGTTGGTTTCATACTTTCTTTTTCTGCTCTTTTCCCTATGCACAAGAAAGTTATTTCTAGGACCCCCTATTGTGGACGATGGATGGGCATCACTATTCTTGGATATGTGTGTAGATTGTGGTGGTTTTAGTGGCTCTACTACTAGAGTTGATTGGAAGCTCATTGTGGTGCGCTCAGCTCTAGCTAGGTTTTATGCCCTCCTCGCCCCCCCACATGTCAGTGGCTGATGGGAGTATTGGAGTGTTACTTTTAGGTGAGATCTCTGTGGGTTTCCTATTGGATTCAACTCAGGTGTTTTGGCCTGAGTGGGGGTTCTTAATGGATAGGACGTCTAATGCCCAGTCTTGGAAGCTCTATTTCTTGATAGGTTTTTGGGATGCTTTGATAGGCTTACCCTTGGTGGAAGGGTCCTCTCTCCCTTGCCTCTTTTGTTGAGGCATGTCTTGGATTCTTCTTCGAAAGTGTTAGATTGGACCAATTAGTCTTCTCTTTGGATTTGGATCATGAAGGCTACTATTTTACTACAGGACTATTTTTTGGTGGGAACCCTAATTCTTCAATAATTCCTTACATCTATATTGAATTACTTCAAATTAAAACTATAAGTGTATATAAATTATCTCTTTTTCAACCCTCAAATTAGGGAAAGATCCACTAAATTTCAACCTTGGGAGAGAAATTTATGGAAACCATAATGTAGCCCTATTTTTGTAATAAATCCTTGAATTATACTCCAATTCATTTAAAATGTATATTATAGTAGCTTCAATATTATCTTCAAAAACCCTTTAAAAATAAGAAAAAAATACCAAAATCTAAGAGATATTGACTTTTCAAAATGACCTCCAAAATAAATAAAAAATGTTAGAATCTAAAAAGATGAATAACCTAGAAAACTAGTGCAAATAAATAGATATGAAACTATGAAAGCAAATGATACAAGATCAAAATAGCAACACAAAGTTAGTCTCCACAAGAGTAATGCAAATTCTCCAAAAGCAAAATAACATTATGAGGATGCAAAAGCAAAGACATATTCAGCTTGAGAATTACAAAGGAAATGCCTTGGTTATATAGGCCAAGGGGAGAGATAGATGCAACCAGATTATGACAAGTGTTGGCATCCTATGAGGTGTGACAACTCATGTCATTAAAGGATCAACCACCTTATCCCTATGTAAAGTTAAGCTAGTGTGAAGAGGACTTTAGTGGAGAACTAGTTAAGAATGAACTAGTCAGATAAAGTGCCCCTTTCACACTAACAAGGTGAGTATATATAGACTAATACTCACATAATATAACCTTAGAAAGCTTAATTAAAGTGTAGGAAAAACCTAGGAATATAGGAAAATAAATAACCCAACTAGGAATAAAAACCTACACTAACACCCCCCCTTAAGCACAACTTAGGAGGATGTAAAAGAAGATGGGTCCTGACAAATGAGGCCATGTTAGGTACCCATGTACAAATGCAATGCATAAAAATATCTCACAACTGGAGAAAAGGAGAAAACCTACTAGGACAAAACCCCTCCCCAAAAGAGAGATGAAAAGAAGGACTAAGTAGCTCCCCCCATGGATGACAACAACCACACCCCAAGCAAAGCTCACAAATGAAGGAACTTGCTCTCAGTGAAGGGTTTGGTGAAGATGTCTGTAGTCTGATCTGATGTCGGACAGTACTTGAGATCAATGATCTCACTATGAATCAACTCCCGGATGCAGTGCATGTGGAACTCAATGTGCTTGGTTCACTGATGATGGACCAGATTGCGAGAGATCTAAATCACACTCTAGTTGTCACAATAGATGACTGTGGGTTTCTGAAAGGGAATTCCAAACTTAGTGAGAATGTTCTGAAGCCAGATGGCCTCAGTAGCAACATTAATTGCTCCTCGATACTCAACCTCTATAGATGAAAGAGCAATAGCAGATTGCTTCTTGCTCGACCAACAAACTGGACCAGAATCAAGGGAGAAGCAATACCCTGAAGTAGACTTGCAATCCTGAGAATTGTTTGCCCAATCTGAATATGTGTGTCCCACCAAGGAAAAATCCATGCCCGCTGCATAATGAATCCCATAATTATGAGTACCCTTGATTTAATTAAGAATCCGCCACTTAGTTGCTTTCTAATGTAGTTCATGTGGCTCCTACATGAATCGAGAGACCATGCCTACTGCATATGAAATGTCAGGCCTTGTATGAGTCAAATAGATGAGACTACCAACAAGCTGTCAATACAAAGTGCCATCAACCAAGGGTGAAGAACACTTAGCCTCAAGTTTGACCCTTGACAAAAATGGAGTCAGAGCAGGATTATAATTAGCCATGTGAAACCTTTGGAGCATGTCAAGTGCTTACTTAGACTATGCAAGAGTGATACTTGAGGAAGACTGAGTGATCTCAATCCCCAAGAAGTAGTGCAACAAGCCCAAGTTTTACATCAAAAATTGATCATGAAGGGCAGTTTTCACTGCTCAAATGGTGGATGAGTGACTCCCTATGATCAACAAGTCATCGACGTAGAGAACCAAGAAGGTGTGAGTATCATCCTATTGCAATATATAGAAATTAGGATCAGAATGGCATCGAGTGAACCCCACTGTCAGAAGGAAGGAGTCCATCTTTGTGTACCAAGCCCAAGGGGCTTGTTTGAGGCCATAGATAGACTTTCGAAGATGACACATAAGTGAAGAATCTTGAACGAACCCCTGTGGCTGCTCTATGTATATCTCCTCTTGAAGGTTGCCATGAAGAAAAGAACTCTTCACATCCATTTGATGAACATCCCATCTATGTGTTGTAGCTATGGCAAGAACAAGTCAGATGGAATTCATTTTGGCAACTGGTGCAAAAGTCTTAGAGTAGTCAATCCCTAGAACTTGGGAGAATCCTTTGGCAACCAAGAGAGCCTTATGCTTGTCAACCGACCCATCTGCTGCATATTTTGTTCGAAAGACCCACTTGCATCAAACAAGTATTCTTCCCTTAGGAGGTGGGACAAGATCCCAGGCGTGGTTCCTCTCCAAGGAACTAAACTCTTCTTGCATGGTTGCATCCCACTTGGGGACACCAGAAGCTTCCTAAAAAGTATGTGGATAATAAGCTGAAGCAAGGAAGGCATGTGGAGCATCCTGAAAATGTGCTCTTGTTCACCTATGATCTAATGGATCCCCTACCCAATCGCCTACTGACTGCAAATTCTGACGAGCCCAAAGAGGCCCTATGGATGGAGGAGGAGAATCATCATCCTCCAAAGTGAACTGTGTGCATCCTCATGATCACTATCATCATCTGAAGTGGAGGAAGAAGACTCCTCATATAAAGTATTATGAACCTCTGAAGAACTATCATCATGATATAAGAACTCTAAGTTGGTGGTAGAAGTGTCGAGAGTAGGACTAGAAGTACTCTCCTCAAATTGAAAACTCCTCTTAATGAAAAACTCATGTGTGGTAGGATGAAGAAGCCTGTAGCCTTTGACATCATCTGGGTAACCAACAAATATGCAAGGCTTTCTCTGCAGATCCATAGCCTTACCTTTCTTTGTTGGAATGTGAGCCCATGCTTTAGAGCCAAACACTCAAAAGTGCTTAACTGACAGTTTTCGACCGGTCCAAGCTTGAAAAGTAATTACCCCCTTCACAACTTTATGGGAAATGCGGTTCTAGATATAACACGCATCGTTAATGGCTTCTGCCCAGAAAGGTGGTGCCAAAGACTTGGAGTGAATCATACAATTAGCCATCTCTTTCAAGGACCGATTATTTCATTCTGTGACTCCATTCTGTTGAGGACTATAGGGGACTGTATGCTACAAATCAATGCCCTCTAAAGCACAATACTGCACAAATATGTGGTTGACATATTCCCCCCCATTATCTCTATGTAGAACTTTGATAGATTTTCCATTTTGTTTCTCTGCAAAATCCTTATACTCCAAGAATGAATCAAAGACTTTATACTTTTTCCTGAGAAAGTACATAATGGTGTACCTAGAGAAATCATCAATGAATGTCAAAACATATCGAGCTTTACTAAAAGATGGTTGTGGAAATGGCCCTACCAAATCACTATGTACCAACTCCAAAAGACGTGAGGCTCTCCAAGATTTTCCTTTATCAAACTTCTATTTAGGATGTTTGCCAAGAATGAAACCATGACAAACACCTTTAGAAAAGCGAACTATAGGAAATCCTATAGCCATATCTTGTTTGTTGAGCTGCTGCAAATAATGGTAGTTCAAGTGTCCAAACCATTGATGCCTTAAATTACTCACATCATCTGATTGAGTGAGTAGAATAGTCGAGGGGGGATCGAGAACAAATAAAGTCAAGACTGATGATCTGCTCTCCCAACTGCAACTGTAGAATCATTTTGCATCTCACGAATCACCACTGAATCATGAGTAAACTCAACTCTCTTACCTGTACCTGTGTAAGTGATTTGATAGATAGATAGGAGATTAGTTGATAATGAGGGCACACAAAGAACATCCTGAAATGTGCCATCCCCCATATCAACAAACCCTCTCCCACATACCTCAAGTGGAGTGTCATCACCCATCAGAATGGAAGGCATAGAACATGGCTCCATAGATTCCATTTCATCTTTAGTTGAAGTCATGTGGTGTGAAGCACCTGAATCAAGAACCCATGTGGATGGTGAAGAAGCAACAACTACAAGGGCCTTTCCCTTTCCTTTCCCCTTGCTGTTGTCTTTGGCCTTGTAAGAACCCTCATTTGAACTCTATTTGATGGAATCAAGAGCATTGAGATTATTCTTCTCAAGAGTATGTGTCAAATGATCAACTTGTTTCTTCAAACACTTGTGTTCATCATGACCGAGTTTCTTAAAATAGGCACATTTGACCTTCTCTTTCTTAGGCTTTTCGCCCTTAGAAGATTGGGTCTCATTGGTTGCTTTTGAAGTAACTAGAATATGATCCTTTTTCTCTTTGCTATTCTTTTGTTTCTTATCCTTATTGTTACTACTTTGTCCTTTTTGTTCTTTTGTACCTTGGTTGACAACTAGTGCATGTGACTTAGAGGATTTAAGAGTGCCCATCTGGATTAGCTTATCTTGTTCCCGTGTGAGAGAGATAGCAAAATCATCCAAAGATGGCATAGTGAACTGTGTCCCAAGTGCACCCTTAGTAGCATAGAAGGTAGAAACAAAGACAATATTCTAAACTTAGTTTAGAGAGAATACTAAGAATCAGTTGTTCATCTTTCTTATCAATACCACATTGTTTAAATTGCAGCCTTAGTGATTTCAATTTTGTGAAAAAATCTTGAATTGTGTTGAAATTGCCTGGACTTAAACTAATTAGCTCATTTTCCAACATATGACCCCTCATTGAATCTTGTGTGTCAAATAGTGTTTCTAGCTTTTTCTTGATTTCATTTGGTGAATTCAAAGACTCAATGTGAAATAGTAAATCAGGAGAAGCAGACAAACACAATGTTCCATATGCCTCATCACATTTGTTAAACCACTTAGGCTTATCTTCATCTTTAGCAAGTGCAGTTTCAAGTCCCATTGTTATCCTATGCAATCTGACTTTCCTTAAGTAGATTGTCATGGGCGATTTCCACTCAAAGTAGTTGTAAGGAGTTAATATGGGTACTATTGTTTGATCCATGATGAAGAAATGTAAAAAGAGATGTTGAAAAGTAGAGAACATACACATGACAACTCCCCCTTTTAACTCAAAGAAAGAACCCCCCAATCAAATATGATTTGGCACTTTATAATTAGTGCATTTACAACTTCCACTAGCAATAATACTTAGTGGTCTTGATCTCAATGCTTTACAAAATTCTCACACATTGGGTGTATATTGAAAGTATAAAATTGGAGTTAATCTGAGTGAAACTAACAACACCACTACGTTCTACTCAAAAAATATACACTTTCAAAAAAATAATCACCTCAATCCAAGATCGTATGAGAAAGTTATGAGTCTCTGAAGTTCCCAAAATGAGAACTCTGTAGTGTCACGGGTGAGAATTTACAATTTCTAAAAAATCACTGCATCAAAACTGAAAAATGCCTGTATTGGTGCAAAGAGAACTAGAAAATAGCCCAAATAAAAAAAAATCTTGAGAAACAGAGCCAGTATGAGTGAGAATGAAGCATTTGAAAACTGCCTTCAAATATGCAACTGTCAACAGAGAGGGGGCCTGCGGAAATGCTGACTTTCAGTTTCTGCAAAATATATAACTTGTATGCAAAAACTAGCAACAACCCAGATGGTTTTTTTCTGCTGCACACAAAACCCAGATGGCATATTTTCTTTAAATTGTATAAAAAATGTAGATCTAGTGTAAAATAATGCTCTTTACAGCGAAAAAACCCCAGAAATGGAAAAACAGCCTGTAAAGGCTCAATCAGCTACCTAAGTCAAGCAAAGGCATGCTAAATCCTACAATTTTAACAAGATCTTCACAAATCCTTTCAAATTCTTCAAATCGTTCGAAAACCTAAGAGAAGAGTGTACGAGATTTTGAAGAAAATTGCAACAAAGCTTATTAGCCCCCCAAAAACTCTCAAATAAGGAAACTAGAATCTATCTTGCACTAGAACAACTCTGATACCGTGATAGAATCTAAAAAGATGAATAACCTAGAAAACTAGTGCAAATAAATAGATATGAAACTGTGAAGGAAAATGATATAAGATCAAAATAGCAACAAAAAGTTAGTCTCCACAAGAGTAATGCAAATGCTCCAGTAGCAAAATAGCATTATGAGGATGGAAAAGCAAAGACATATTCAGCTTGAGAATTACAAAGGAAATGCCTTGGTTATATAGGCCAAGGGGAGAGATAGATGCAACCAGATTATGACAAGTGTTGGCATCCTATGAGGTGTGACAACTTATGTCATTAAAGGCTCAACCACCTTATCCCTATGTAAAGTTAAGCTAGTGTGAAGAGGACTTTAGTGGAGAACTAGTTAAGAATGAACTAGTTAGATAAAGTGATCCTTTCACACTAACAAGGTGAGTATATATAGACTAATACTCACATAATATAACCTAAGCAAGCTTAATTAAAGTGTAGGAAAAACCTAGGAATATAGGAAAATAAATAACCCAACTAGGAATAAAAACCTACACTAACAAAAATGCCTTACCTTCACAATGCCAAGGAAATGCTCTAATACCACTTGTCATGAAACAACTTGCACAATAGAAGAATATAATACTAAATATATTATAAATACTTGATAATAATATGCCACTTTGAGAGGGAAACCTCCTAATCTTCTTTGACAGAGATACCTCTAATAGTCTTCATCAAGAAACAATACTCAACATGTTCATAATTACTATCCACTAGCTCCTATATACATAATTATGCTTTGGATACCATCCAAGGAAACTTAGATACTTAAGTATAACCCCTAGGATGACCTAACTACTTATATATAATAATAATAATGATTATATAACTTATTTAAGAGCTAAAGTAGCTAAAAAATGACTACTAATAACCCAATACACACTATAGGGCTAGAGGGATATGAGATGTATCTTGGAAAAACCATTATTGGAAAAAAAATAGTCTCTAAAATCTAAATAAATGTATTAATCAACAAAAATATCTATTACAACACACTTAATGCAAGTATCTTTCACATAAGACAACATCAACATTGGACCTAGAGTAATATAAACAACATAACAATACCTAAAAAATACACTATATAAACTTCATCTTAAGCACCCAATAAATAGAAAAACCAATAAATGAAATTATCAAATAAGAATTATAAAACAATGAGCTAATACCACCCAAAAATGGTGTCTAAATACCTTAGCCAAGTTCCAACAAGAGTTCAAAGAGAATTCCTTTAAAAATATGCCATAACATGCCATATTATCCTCCCAACTTAGGTGCTCTAATTTATATTCAAGCCTTGCAAAGATGCTTTTATGATATTCATAATGACATGTCATAAATTTGTGAATGTTCTTGGTCAACATGTGTACTTTCTCTTACAACTCTTCTTATGTGTCATTTATGATATTATATCCTTGATGTGGAAGGCATATCTTTTGGACATCATAACTTTTGATCTAGAGGAACCCCATTGCAATTTACCTAGTTAAAGTCCATTTTGGTAATTTTTAGGGCTAAAATAATCTCTATAGCCTAAATAAAATTTAAAGATTGGGATGCAAGGATGAGAGACCTTTCGTAGCAATTCATTCAATGATTGGAGTAGAAGAATGTAAATAGTAGCTATGGATGACTAGATCTCATTGAGGTACATTTTTTTATTAGTAAGCTTGGCCTAAGGGGGGCATCCAATAAAAGTATTGTTGTGCAGTTTTGCACACACGCCCCACTGAAAGTAGGGACCCTCTTTTTGCTCTGGCTTTTGGTGTCTTTTGGCCCCTTAATTTTATTGATTTCATTGCCTTTGGAGGTCCTTAGATGTTCATCTTGCTTGTCTAAGTCCTTCCCGTGAGTTGTGCTTCGAAAAAACTAAGTTCTGAACAAAATCCGGGCTTTTGCCCCAGTCCGGGATTTTCCTATCTGGATGGATTTTCCTGGAATCCTGTCCGGCTGGATTTTCCCGGAATCCTGTCCGGCTGGATTTTCCTAGAGTCCTGTCCACCTGGATTTTCTCGGATTCTGGTCTGGAATGCACCTGACTTGGATTTTCCCGGATTCTGGTCTGGAATCCGCCTGACCTGGATTTTCCCAGATTTTTCCCTTGGTTTGATTTCCCCGGAAGGGCCCAAATCCTGAAATTTCCCAGAATGGAAATTTTTCCAAAAATAATTATTTATTTATTTATTTTTTCAAAAATGGAATTTTAAAAAAATTTCCCCGAAAATGAAAATTTCTTGAAAAGATTTTGAAAATAAAATTTCCAAAAGTGGAAAAAATTCTGAAAGTGGAAAGTTTCCTTATAAAAATGTAAGTTTTTAGAAAAGGTCAAACTTTTATTCAAATTTATTTTGGATTGGATTTTTAACATGTGAGCTATTGATAATGATATCTATTTTTTAGGATTAAATAGATATTAAAAGTGGGACTTGCCTAAGAATCCGTGCCAAAACTATCTACAGCTGGAGGACTTTCTGGAAGACACGTGAATCTGATCTTGCTAGAGATCGTGGGCTGACATGGATAATATTCATGCATTTAATGCAAATCTTGTCCTATTTTGAAATTCTCTTGGCCGACCTGTTTTGGGGCCCGTTATTATTGTAAAATCTAATTGGGCCAACCTATTTTGGGGCCAGTTATTATTGTAAAATCTAATTGGGCCGACATGTTTGGGGTTTTCTATAAATGGCTTTTGTGCCTCATTTGTATGGGGGTGAGAGATTAGGAGAAGATTTGATAGAGAGAAAATTTAGCAGTAGAGTAGAGGTAGAAGCTAGTCGATTTCTGAGCAAGTGATGTAACAGAACATTGGAATTGTTGCTGGAGTTTGGTGATTCAATACAATTGAAGGCATTGTGATTTGCTGGTGATCTCTTTTGTGTTGACTTATCTTGCATGGTTCTTATGATTCTATTTTTAAAATTGCTCATGGTTATTAGATTTAGATTTAGAGATCTGATGTTCACGATTTAATGTTTGAAGTGTTTGCAGCAATCCCTGGTCCATACTTTTTGCAGCTAGCTGATTGTTAGTTGCTTTGTAAAGTTAGCCTGGACCTTTATATTCATTGTGCTTGGTTCAATTATGGAGATTTATTCATTTCAACTGCAAATGGGTTGTCTTGGGTGAATGTTCATGATCTGAAAATCTTTAAAACCTTAGAAGATTGCACTGTTTCTGTAAGATTGCAAATTAATCTTGGTCAAGCAGATATTGGTTTCATTGGGATTGGTCCATTTCAAGTGTTTATCATTTGCATTGTTAGTCTTAGAAATAGTTTAGATTTAGAAATTTCTCTGAACCCTTATCTCTTTTTCTATTTATTTTGAATCTGGGTTAGTTTTAGGATTGAAAGCATCACCATATTGTTGCATCTGATGAAAATTCACTTCCAACATTGTTCATTTGTAAGGCCCCTTGTGATTACCAGCATTTTCACATATTATCGAAGTTTTTTATGCATTGTCATGACCTGACACCTGAGAGACCTTGGGGTGATTTTTAGTAACTTGTTGTTGAAAATTACCTTTCAAGAGAGATAGAATATTGCATTCTGTCTGAGTTGTTGCTGTGCAAAAAACACCATCAACAAGTATGAATAAATAATTTGGTTTGGGTTGCTCCAAATTGGAGGGACTTACAAACATAGTGCATCTACCCCATCAATAGGGTACATAACATTAACTTTGAGGCTTTTAAGATTTAGGAACATGAATACAAATTAATTGAACTTATTAGTATTAATACTATTTTTGGTGTGGGAGCATAGCTGCATTATATGGATGGCCTCATTGCCTTTGTTCGAAGATTTATTTTTATTCTTTGCTACTTATCATGTATCATTACTACCTTCTTCGTTGTGGGTGAGAGGGGATGATTTGGGAGTTACAAGACTTTTCCCGCACAATCCCTTAGATTTATGTAACTCATTCTTGGCCACAAATGGTTTTCATTATTCAAAATTATCTAAGGTGATAGTAGATGTTTGCTCTGAAGCTTCAAAAAATTTGTAGTGAACTTGATTTTCATGTAACCCTCCACCCATTAAAAAGACATCTCTTGAAATGTTGTGTGATTGCTGATCAACCCCAATTGATGGATTAACCTTTGGTTCCATCGAAATCGAGGAAGGTGACAACTTAACTCAAGAAGATTTAGGCAAAGAATTTGACACCTTCGTAGCGAGCACCAAAAGACCATCCACCATGTAGTGATGTGAATGAGCCCCTATCCACCAAGAGCCTTGGCTATCAAATTTAGGCCTAGGCTTAGTACAATCATTAGTTGTGTGACGTGTTTCAAAACATCTTCAACAATGAAAGAGAAAACCTTCATAGTCAAGAGACTATGACCAACAACGACCTTCTACCTTCAATATGATATCAAATGGGAGATCTCTCGATGTGTCCAAATCTACAAGTATGTGGGAAAAGGTGGTGTGAGTGAATTCAGTGGTGTCTAAATCTACAACTAAAAATTACCCAAAGTGTCTCCAATTGCTTCAAAGCAAAATTCAAACCAAAATTGTAATGGTAGATTTAGTATCCTAATCCATATGGGATTCACCTTGAATGATTCGGTGAAATGATTGAAATCCGGATACCAAAGTTTGAGCAAGACCATGTGTTTCACCCAAGTCCAACGCTCTCGAAGAATAACATCTTGATCCTTGACACAATCAAAAAGCACAATAAAAGTCATGAGCGCAAGGATAAACTTTTGGATTACCTTTCATATGAGACTACCAAGCGTCATAGATCCACCTATGTAATTCAGGAAGACCAGGCCACAAGTGATTGAATTGACTGAGTAAACCGTAGGCTACAAAGAATAGATCTCTTTCAATTACTCATTTTTAAGCTCCCTTGAGAAATCAAAAAGAGGATTGGTCTTAAACATGTGGCTCATTGAATTTCTTAGGTCATTAGGAGACCACATCGACCTTCTAAGACACAAATCTCAGCCAGATTTCGACACCACAAGCAACATAGTCAACACCACGAGAAACATAGTCATAATAGGACATGTCTGGTCCCACACCCAACTCATCATCACCCCAGGCATTGGAGACCTTGGAGATGAATTCGTGAGATACATGAGTTTCGAAAGGGTTGTGCGTAGGAAATTTTCCAAAATAAAAAGCCCTAGGTGAGCGAAGGTTCAAAGGGGACAGAGCAAACAAAAGCACCATTTATCACTTTTTGCGAAGTGACATACATTTATTCTAGATGTAATTCTAGAATATAGACTAACACAATGTGGTGGAGATTACTACATTTTAATCATGAACTTAGGTACAAATTTGTACTAGTGATCTAGTACAAAAATCAAGAAGTGTCTAAAAATATGAGAAATAGCTTCAAGACTCAAAAAGTGCAAAAAATTAGCAATAAGAAGTTGTCAAGAAAAAGAATTTAAAAAGAGTAAACCAAAAATTTAGAAAAGGCTGCTATAGCAGTCCAAAACAACACAAGCTTGAAATCAAAGAACAAATAACAAGAAAAAAGGACAGCTGCAAAAAGAGTTGTATTTGAATAGAACAATTGCATCATCTTAAGCAGCTGTAGAAATTGTCAATAAACATATCCAAGAGAGAGTAGATAGCCATGTATCGATTGTGAATTCACTGCAACTGATGTAGCAATTTTGTGTTAGTGATTATCTTTTTCCAGTGGAGTCTAATAAAACATGGTGGCGACCCTTGAGAACAAGGACTTTAAATTTTTTGCAACTTTATCATCTCAATCTATTGATGGCTATGATGCGTGAAAAATTTAGATTTGTTGTACCTACATAGAGATATGATGACTTATCCTAATCCATATGGGCTTCACCTTGAATGATTTAGTGAAAATATTGAAATCCAGATACCAAGGTTTGAGCAAGAGCATGTGTTGCCCCCAAGTCCAACACTCTCGAAGAATAGCATCTTGATCCTTAACATAATAAAAAATCACAATAAAAACCATGAACACAAGGATAAACTTATAAGATTACCTTTCATATGAGACTACCAAGCGTCTCAGATCCACCTATACAATTTATTAAGACCGGTCCACAAGCAATTGAATTGACTGATTGGATTGTAGGTTGCAAAGAATAGATCACTTTCAGTTACTTCATTTTTAAGCTCCCTTGAGAAATCCAAAACAATAGAAGATTTGGTCGAATGTAGAGGATTGGTTTTAATCATGTGGCTCATTGAATTTCTTAGGTCATTAGGAGACCCCATCGATCTCCTAAGACAGAAATCTAAGCCAAATTTCACCCCTAGGTTGTCGACACCATGAGTAACATAGTCATGATAGGACACGTCTAGTGCCACACCCAACTCATCATCACCCTAGGCATTGGACACCTTGGAGATTTATCGTGAGATATAGGAGTTACAAAAGGGTTACACATAGGAAATTTTCCAAAATCAAAAACCCTAGTTGAGCAAAGGTTTGAAGGGGGTGGAGCAGACAAATGCGCCATTTATCACTTTTTGAGAAGTGATGTATATTTATTCTAGATGTAATTCTAGAATATAGACTAACACAATGTGGTGGAGATTACTACATTTTGATCATGAACTTGGTACAAATTTGTACTAGTGATCTAGTACAATAATCAATAAGCATTTAAAAATATGATAAATAGCTTCGAGACTCAAAAAGTGCAAAACATTAGCAATCAGAAGTTGTCACTTGAAAAAGAATTTACAAAGAATAATCCAACAATCTAGAAAAGGCTATTGTAGCAGTCCGGAATAACATAAGCTTGACATCAAAGGACAAATAACAACAACAAAGGATAGCTACCAAAAAAATAACAACTATATTTGAATAGAACAATTACATCATCTTAAGCAGTTGTAGCAATTGTCAATAAACATATCCAAGAGAGAGTAGATAGCCACGTATGCATTGTGAATTCACTGCAACTGACGTAGCAATTTTGTGTTAGTGATTGTCTTTTTCCAGCAAAGTCTAATAAAACATGGTGGTGACCCTTGAGCACTTGGACTTTGAATTTTTTGCAACTTTATCATCTCAATCTATTGATGGCTATGATGCTTGCAAACTTTAGTTTTTTGTACCTACATATAGATATAATGACTTAACAACTATTGGAAGGGAATGATAAAACTAGCAATGGCTACTTGAAAAATTATCTCAATGAGGTCCTTAAATATTACATGCTCCCACCTATAAGTAGCAACAAGTAGATGTTGGGAGTGTGTGTTGGTGTAGGCACAAAGGTACAAGTAAATAGAAATGAATTAAATGATCATAAATCCTACAAGCTTTCTATATTGTATAGTAGTGCTTTGGTGTATGGAAAGAGATAAGGGAAATAAAGGATTGCCATGATGTCAAGGTTTTTGAAATGGAGGGAAGTTTGAAGTTATGGGTTTTGGAGGTGGATAACCAATGGAAGTTGAAGTGGTTATGGAGGAAAGTTGTATAGAATACACGACTAATGAAAAAATTGAGCTTAAAAAAAAATTGTAGAAATATTTTAAAAAAAATTAGAATTAGAATGGAAGAGACACTATTCTAGAAATGGCTATGGAAGATTCAATTGCAAGAGGAAGTAAGAGATTAAGAGATAAGTTTGAAATATAATAGTATGAATTTCACATGCTCAACACAAAAGGTGGCTTTTAATTGTTTTAAAATTATTCCATGCATAAACTCCATTACAGTTGTGAATGTGACTAAATCATTATTACGACTACATTATTATCCAAGTAGATTGAAGTTTTTGGAAAGTTTTAATATTTAGAAACAAATAATGAACAAAATTGAATCTATATGATACATTAGACTAAAAACTCGTTAAATAAAGACTAAATTATTCTATAAATGTAAACACAAAAATGAATAACGAAACAATTTTTTTTTATTTTACAAAACTAAAATAATATGTGTTAAAACAAAACCCAAAATAAAATATCCAATTTTCCGCTCTACAACATTATTATCAATGCAATGTGCTTTACTAATTCTCCATCATTACCATTGAGAATATTTCTCTTTCGTGCCCTTCTCCAAGAAGTCACAACATGGGCCAAATAGCATCGAGAAGATCATCGATAGGGTTGGGCTTAACCATCACACACTAAGGGTTGGGCTTATTCATTGTAAACTCCTAGATTGACACTATTCAATATCCATAGGAACATTGATTAGTACAATATGTATGTGACAATCTCTAGAACCTGATTAGTATTAGTTTCAATGTTTAGTACCCTATGTTCTGATGGATATTGAATTTTGTCAATCTAGGAGCTTACTATGAATAATGCATATAGTGTATATGTTCTAGAACCTACCTTCAATTCAATAATTTATGTAAGTTGTGTAGAAAAAAGTATCCCTTTTTCACACTTAATTTTGGAATGATTAATATTAAACTGAGTGTAATGTTGCCTTGATTTAGTGTTGTAATGTGTTTTACATGGGTAATTGCAAGAAGTTGAGTCCACGAAATGTGGAAGTTTTTTCCTTAGCCAAAAAAATGAAATTGGCATTGCAAAAATGGGATCTCGGTTTTCATAAATGGGATCCCGATTTCAAAAAATGGGATCCCGTTTAGGTTCAGGATCTTGAGCCTAAATTCTAAACGGGATCCCATTTTTAAAAATTGAGATCCTAATTATTAAAGGATCCCGAACCGATGGACAGGAAATAGGATCTCGATCTTTACAAAACGGGATCCCAATTTTTATAAATCAGGATCCCATTTTAAAGTAATATTTATTAAAAAAAATGAAACTGAGTCATTAGCAGCTTGAGATCCCGGTTTAGCAGACACAACGGCGACGACGACAATGACCTTTGACCTCTAGGTATGCCTCCACCCACTTTATCTGCATTTTTTTAGTGTTTTTTTGAAATTTATAAGTGAAAAGTAGGTTTTAGTATATTTTTTTTCAGTTTATTTTGCATTTTATGTATTTTATTGAGGTGTAATAGGAGAATTGATAATTTGTAGAGGTAGAAGAAAAAATGAAATGAAACCTTGTAGAAATGAAAAAATCATCCTTGAATTGTATCTAAAGAACAAAATTTAGCTTTTAAAACCTAAATTGTTCAATCAAACAAAAAAAATTGCATTTGAAACCTATTTCGAGAAAACCCTAAATTCAATTCAAACAATTTTTTTTGTTAATTTACCCTAAATTGAAATCAAACAATTTTTTTTGCATTCAAATGAAAACCTTGATTTCAAGTTCAAGAATTTATTTGATAATGGAACAAATTGATTTGCATTGCTTAATGTTTTAAATTGAATGTATTTGTATTGTAAATTAGGGTCATTGATATTGACAATGAAATAGGATTTGATAAATATTATACATTTAAATGTGTATTCATCAAGAGACACAATCAATTAAACGTTATGAACATAGATATAATTAGAATAGAAAACAATATGTTACAAACATCTTAGAATTAAAAAATATTGAGTATGTTCATAAGGAAGGCATGCCATAAGTGTGATCATCCAAGTTTCTCTCATTAAGCATCATAATAAGGGAAATCATTGAAAGGTAAATCACAATCATAGGTGATAAGAGAATTATCAAAGCTAGTCACACCAATAGTCATAGTATAATGAACATCATCATTACTAAAGCTATCCATATTAAGAGATGAAATCTTTATGAAACTCATGGTTAAGTTAAAGAATCTACAATAGAAGGGAAAATAATAATAAGTTCCATGGAAGATGTTAAATCATATCCAATATGAAAGAGTGCATTAATGGATCATGTGCCACTATGCTTATGGTAAAAGGATATGATTTTATCAAATATTTATGGACCAAATAAAAAATAATGTAAACACATCAAAATAATTGATGTAAGAATGAATGGAGACAAGGGAAAAAATGGTTGAGTTGAATCCATGATATAAAAAAATACAACCACTATATATAAAGGAGGGCAATTAAATGAGTTTCAAATCTAAAATTATATGAGAAATATATAAAAAATGGACTTGAAATTAGAGACACATGGATAAGTTGAAAACACTATGTTAATTAAGGAATTATGGGTGAAGGGAAGGATTACTTGTGGGACTAGTGGATCGTTACAATTGATAAATTTTCAATGTTTGTTTACAAATTTAGTTAGCAAATTCCTAAATCCTTGTACAATCCATTTCCAATTGTCACTTAATTAGATAATATGTGCATTCATTTCTATTTTATGTTTTTATCTCTCTTAGTCATGCCTTGTTTCCATTTCTTATTTACATGTGTTGTCTCTTGTCTTTCGACAATATTAACTCCCATTCCAGTCAATTAGTTGTTAATTAGGCTTCTAGTTTAGTCTAAAATATTAATTTTCACTAGTTACCTAGACACTAAAAGAATCTAGATATTTTTCTTTTCTTTCTTTTAGGTTCTTTCAATTCCAAACAATCCAAAATAAAATAAGATTCAACATTAACTAATTTTATTATACATTTTATATCATAAAATTCATTTAAGTGGGAAATATTAATTAAAAAAATGTTAAATAAAATAATCTTATATTCAATTAAAAAAATATCAAGTTAAAGTATACATCAAATTCAATCTTAATAATACATAATTATGTGTTTCTATTATGGAATTAGTCAGTCTATATTCATAAAATGAAAAATATTCAAAAACTAGTCAATCTATTACCCTAAACTGTAAACCTATGTCTTAAGGGGTCCTAATACATGACATTTCTTAAGGGGATCAAATAAGTTCTCAAAATTTGGTGAAGTTTCCCAAGGCAACCAAATTTAACAATAATAAGATTGTGCAAGATTATAATATGAATGAGATTTCATGATCTAGGTTGGTCAATTGAAACAAGAGCTATCTCAATCAACTATTCCACAAGAAAATGCTATTTACTAACTTGCAAGTATATTATTCCAAGGTCCACCCAAACTTCACCCTAAGTTCTCTAAACCCTAAACCCTAAAGCATTCATTTTTTCCTAGTACCTTAAAATAAAAAATTGGTTGCCTTAGGCAACTCCACCAAATTTTACTCCCTTAAGCCATGTCATTTTGTCCTAGGACCTTACTACATAGATCCCCTTAAGCCATCCTATCACCCTAAACCATAAGGCGGTGTCTTGGGGTCCTAATACTGACATTCTTAAGGGATTAAATAAATTCTCAAATTTGGTGAGATTTGCCGAAGCGACAAATTAACAATAATAAGATCATACAGATTATAATATGAATGGGATTTCATGATTTAGGTTGGTCAGTTGAAACAAGAGCTATCTCAATCAACTATTCCACAAGAAAATGTTGCTCACTAACTTGCAAGTCCATTATTCCAAGGGCTACCCAAACTTCACCCTAAGTTCCTAAACCCTAAACTAAACTCTAAAACCTAAACTAAACCCTAAAGCATTCATTTTGTCCTAGGACCTTAAAATAGGTGGTTTCCTTAAACTCACCAATTTTATTCCTTAACAGCCTGTTTTCCACAAGACAACTTCCTACATAGGTCACTTAAACCGTCCTGTTACACAGCTAAATCCATCATTTTTCCACAGGTATAATAATTTGGTTGTAGGAAGCTTCTGCATTTTATTCACTTGAGCCATGTCATTTTGTCCTAGGACCTTACTAGAAATAGATCCCCTTAAGCCATCCTATCACCCTAAACTGTAAATCAATGTCTTATGGGGTCTTAATATGACATTTCTTGAGGGGATCAAATAATTTCTCAAAATTTGGTGAAGTTTCCCAAGGAAACCCAATTTAACAATAATAAGATTGTGCAAGATTATAATATGAATGGGATTTCATGATCTAGGTTGGTCAGTCGAAACAAGAGCTATCTCAATCAACTGTTCCACAAGAAAATGTTGTTCACTAACTTGCAAGTCCATTATTCTAATGGCCACCCAAACTTCACCCTAAGTTCCCTAAACCCTAAACCCTAAAGCATTCATTTTGTCCTAGGACCTTAAAATGAAATTTGGTTGCCTTAGGCAACTCCACCAAATTTTATTCCCTTAAGCGATGGACCATTTTGTCTGAGGACCTTACTACATAGATCCCCTTAAGCCATCCTATCACCCTAAACCATAAATAGATGTAAAGAGTTCTAATATGTTTCTTAATGAAATTTACAGAGGCGACTTCACCAAATTTGAGAACACCTGATTCCATTTAAAGTATCGCTGGGACAAGACATCGTTCTGTTGAGGGGTGATGAGAGATAATAGGATCTATGAGATACAGGACTAAATGACATGAATCAGTGAATGAATTTTGGTGAAGTTACTAGGACCTTAATGAAATTTGGTTTTGTGGGAAACTTCTGCATTATTCGTAACCATGTCATTTTGTACTAGGACTTACTACATAGATCCCCTTAAGCCATCCTATTATCCTAAAACCTAAATCCTAAAATCTAAACCGTAAACCCTAAAGCGTTCATAAATTGTCCTATATTAATAGTTAATTATTTTTTCATTCAAGTAACATGCCTTAGACATAAATGAGGCTTAAATTTTTTATCATTTGCATTCAATTAGGCCATTTATATTGAATGGTTTAAGGGTATTTCCTAAACATGTATCTTACATTTTGAACTTATAAATCTAACGAAAGTTCACTTATATCTTAGAGATCACATGGATCAATTCAATAATATCCATAATCCACCTCCATGCACTCCATCTCCACCACCTTCACCTCCACCTCCACCCACTCCAGCTCATAACTCCCCAACTCCACTACTTGAAACCGATGGTGCTCAATTGTAAGCACAAATCAATGCCAATGTTAGAACCATTTAGGATCAAATCAACATTATTAAAAATAAAGAATGTATCACACCACCTTTGAGGATGTTTGCATCTAGGATGCAAAATGTTGTTGATGTTGTTAGGGATATGGATCTGATCTTAGACAAGCATCGACGATGGATAGAGGAGAGGAGAAATTCCAATTCTAAAAAGGAAAACACAAAGAAATGAAAAGATGTAGTAGAGAGCCTCAACATTTTATAAATTAAGACAATGATCTTATAGTTATGAATTTATGAATTTGGTTCGATAGATATTTTGTGTGATGAATTTATGAATTTGGTTGGATGAATATTTTTAGTGATGTGAATTTATGATTTTGGTTGGATGGATATTTTTAGTAACATGAATTTATGAATTTGGTTGAATTTATGAACTTATAATAATGAATTTATAATCTAGTATATAGTTTATGACTATCTACTAGATCATGATTTCTCCTATTGGAAAAATGTAATATATATATGCATTATACATAAATGAGCTTTTTGTGAATGTTTCAAGTTTATTTTTTAGTATGTACATGTATTAAAATTGCATAGCTTTAGATCTTAAATTTTGAAATTTGTATGTACACAGTTTAGTTGAATGATGTATGAATGCAAATTATGCATCGTATTTTTTATTTTAAATGTATGTACATGTTAAATTTTGAAATTTGTATGCACATGCTCAAGTTCAATCAATGTATGTATGTGTA
>VDFB02075321.1:405670497-405714066 GCA_007258455.2 Sequoia sempervirens
GAGATACCTCTAATAGTCTTCATCAAGAAACAATACTCAACATGTTCATAATTACTATCCACTAGCTCCTATATACATAATTATGCTTTGGATACCATCCAAGGAAACTTAGATACTTAAGTATAACCCCTAGGATGACCTAACTACTTATATATAATAATAATAATGATTATATAACTTATTTAAGAGCTAAAGTAGCTAAAAAATGACTACTAATAACCCAATACACACTATAGGGCTAGAGGGATATGAGATGTATCTTGGAAAAACCATTATTGGAAAAAAAATAGTCTCTAAAATCTAAATAAATGTATTAATCAACAAAAATATCTATTACAACACACTTAATGCAAGTATCTTTCACATAAGACAACATCAACATTGGACCTAGAGTAATATAAACAACATAACAATACCTAAAAAATACACTATATAAACTTCATCTTAAGCACCCAATAAATAGAAAAACCAATAAATGAAATTATCAAATAAGAATTATAAAACAATGAGCTAATACCACCCAAAAATGGTGTCTAAATACCTTAGCCAAGTTCCAACAAGAGTTCAAAGAGAATTCCTTTAAAAATATGCCATAACATGCCATATTATCCTCCCAACTTAGGTGCTCTAATTTATATTCAAGCCTTGCAAAGATGCTTTTATGATATTCATAATGACATGTCATAAATTTGTGAATGTTCTTGGTCAACATGTGTACTTTCTCTTACAACTCTTCTTATGTGTCATTTATGATATTATATCCTTGATGTGGAAGGCATATCTTTTGGACATCATAACTTTTGATCTAGAGGAACCCCATTGCAATTTACCTAGTTAAAGTCCATTTTGGTAATTTTTAGGGCTAAAATAATCTCTATAGCCTAAATAAAATTTAAAGATTGGGATGCAAGGATGAGAGACCTTTCGTAGCAATTCATTCAATGATTGGAGTAGAAGAATGTAAATAGTAGCTATGGATGACTAGATCTCATTGAGGTACATTTTTTTATTAGTAAGCTTGGCCTAAGGGGGGCATCCAATAAAAGTATTGTTGTGCAGTTTTGCACACACGCCCCACTGAAAGTAGGGACCCTCTTTTTGCTCTGGCTTTTGGTGTCTTTTGGCCCCTTAATTTTATTGATTTCATTGCCTTTGGAGGTCCTTAGATGTTCATCTTGCTTGTCTAAGTCCTTCCCGTGAGTTGTGCTTCGAAAAAACTAAGTTCTGAACAAAATCCGGGCTTTTGCCCCAGTCCGGGATTTTCCTATCTGGATGGATTTTCCTGGAATCCTGTCCGGCTGGATTTTCCCGGAATCCTGTCCGGCTGGATTTTCCTAGAGTCCTGTCCACCTGGATTTTCTCGGATTCTGGTCTGGAATGCACCTGACTTGGATTTTCCCGGATTCTGGTCTGGAATCCGCCTGACCTGGATTTTCCCAGATTTTTCCCTTGGTTTGATTTCCCCGGAAGGGCCCAAATCCTGAAATTTCCCAGAATGGAAATTTTTCCAAAAATAATTCTTTATTTGTTATTTTTAGAAAATGGAATTATTTAAAAAAAATTTCTGTGAAATTTCTTGAAAAGATTTTGAAAATAAAATTTCCAAAAGTGGAAAAAATTCTGAAAGTGGAAAGTTTCCTTATAAAAATGTAAGTTTTTAGAAAAGGTCAAACTTTTATTCAAATTTATTTTGGATTGGATTTTTAACATGTGAGCTATTGATAATGATATCTATTTTTTAGGATTAAATAGATATTAAAAGTGGGACTTGCCTAAGAATCCGTGCCAAAACTATCTACAGCTGGAGGACTTTCTGGAAGACACGTGAATCTGATCTTGCTAGAGATCGTGGGCTGACATGGATAATATTCATGCATTTAATGCAAATCTTGTCCTATTTTGAAATTCTCTTGGCCGACCTGTTTTGGGGCCCGTTATTATTGTAAAATCTAATTGGGCCAACCTATTTTGGGGCCAGTTATTATTGTAAAATCTAATTGGGCCGACATGTTTGGGGTTTTCTATAAATGGCTTTTGTGCCTCATTTGTATGGGGGTGAGAGATTAGGAGAAGATTTGATAGAGAGAAAATTTAGCAGTAGAGTAGAGGTAGAAGCTAGTCGATTTCTGAGCAAGTGATGTAACAGAACATTGGAATTGTTGCTGGAGTTTGGTGATTCAATACAATTGAAGGCATTGTGATTTGCTGGTGATCTCTTTTGTGTTGACTTATCTTGCATGGTTCTTATGATTCTATTTTTAAAATTGCTCCTTAGTTTATTAGATTTAAGATTTAGATCGATGTTCCACGATTTAATGTTTGAAGTGTTTGCGACAATCCTGGTCCATGCTTTTGCATTGGTGATTATTTAGTTGCTTTGTAAAGTTAGCACGGACCTTTATATTCATTATTAGCTTGGTTTCAATTATGATTTATTCATTTCAACTGCAAATATAGGTTGTCCTTACAGGCGAATGTTCATGATCTGAAAATCTTTAAAACCTTAGAAGATTGCACTGTTTCTGTAAGATTGCAGATTAATCTTGGTCAAGCAAAGATTGGTTTCATTGGGATTGGTCCATTTCAAGTGTTTATCATTTGCATTGTTAGTCTTAGAAATAGTTTAGATTTAGAAATTTCTCTGAACCCTTATCTCTTTTTCTATTTATTTTGAATCTGGGTTAGTTTTAGGATTGAAAGCATCACCATATTGTTGCATCTGATGAAAATTCACTTCCAACATTGTTCATTTGTAAGGCCCCTTGTGATTACCAGCATTTTCACATATTATCGAAGTTTTTTATGCATTGTCATGACCTGACACCTGAGAGACCTTGGGGTGATTTTTAGTAACTTGTTGTTGAAAATTACCTTTCAAGAGAGATAGAATATTGCATTCTGTCTGAGTTGTTGCTGTGCAAAAAACACCATCAACAAGTATGAATAAATAATTTGGTTTGGGTTGCTCCAAATTGGAGGGACTTACAAACATAGTGCATCTACCCCATCAATAGGGTACATAACATTAACTTTGAGGCTTTTAAGATTTAGGAACATGAATACAAATTAATTGAACTTATTAGTATTAATACTATTTTTGGTGTGGGAGCATAGCTGCATTATATGGATGGCCTCATTGCCTTTGTTCGAAGATTTATTTTTATTCTTTGCTACTTATCATGTATCATTACTACCTTCTTCGTTGTGGGTGAGAGGGGATGATTTGGGAGTTACAAGACTTTTCCCGCACAATCCCTTAGATTTATGTAACTCATTCTTGGCCACAAATGGTTTTCATTATTCAAAATTATCTAAGGTGATAGTAGATGTTTGCTCTGAAGCTTCAAAAAATTTGTAGTGAACTTGATTTTCATGTAACCCTCCACCCATTAAAAAGACATCTCTTGAAATGTTGTGTGATTGCTGATCAACCCCAATTGATGGATTAACCTTTGGTTCCATCGAAATCGAGGAAGGTGACAACTTAACTCAAGAAGATTTAGGCAAAGAATTTGACACCTTCGTAGCGAGCACCAAAAGACCATCCACCATGTAGTGATGTGAATGAGCCCCTATCCACCAAGAGCCTTGGCTATCAAATTTAGGCCTAGGCTTAGTACAATCATTAGTTGTGTGACGTGTTTCAAAACATCTTCAACAATGAAAGAGAAAACCTTCATAGTCAAGAGACTATGACCAACAACGACCTTCTACCTTCAATATGATATCAAATGGGAGATCTCTCGATGTGTCCAAATCTACAAGTATGTGGGAAAAGGTGGTGTGAGTGAATTCAGTGGTGTCTAAATCTACAACTAAAAATTACCCAAAGTGTCTCCAATTGCTTCAAAGCAAAATTCAAACCAAAATTGTAATGGTAGATTTAGTATCCTAATCCATATGGGATTCACCTTGAATGATTCGGTGAAATGATTGAAATCCGGATACCAAAGTTTGAGCAAGACCATGTGTTTCACCCAAGTCCAACGCTCTCGAAGAATAACATCTTGATCCTTGACACAATCAAAAAGCACAATAAAAGTCATGAGCGCAAGGATAAACTTTTGGATTACCTTTCATATGAGACTACCAAGCGTCATAGATCCACCTATGTAATTCAGGAAGACCAGGCCACAAGTGATTGAATTGACTGAGTAAACCGTAGGCTACAAAGAATAGATCTCTTTCAATTACTCATTTTTAAGCTCCCTTGAGAAATCAAAAAGAGGATTGGTCTTAAACATGTGGCTCATTGAATTTCTTAGGTCATTAGGAGACCACATCGACCTTCTAAGACACAAATCTCAGCCAGATTTCGACACCACAAGCAACATAGTCAACACCACGAGAAACATAGTCATAATAGGACATGTCTGGTCCCACACCCAACTCATCATCACCCCAGGCATTGGAGACCTTGGAGATGAATTCGTGAGATACATGAGTTTCGAAAGGGTTGTGCGTAGGAAATTTTCCAAAATAAAAAGCCCTAGGTGAGCGAAGGTTCAAAGGGGACAGAGCAAACAAAAGCACCATTTATCACTTTTTGCGAAGTGACATACATTTATTCTAGATGTAATTCTAGAATATAGACTAACACAATGTGGTGGAGATTACTACATTTTAATCATGAACTTAGGTACAAATTTGTACTAGTGATCTAGTACAAAAATCAAGAAGTGTCTAAAAATATGAGAAATAGCTTCAAGACTCAAAAAGTGCAAAAAATTAGCAATAAGAAGTTGTCAAGAAAAAGAATTTAAAAAGAGTAAACCAAAAATTTAGAAAAGGCTGCTATAGCAGTCCAAAACAACACAAGCTTGAAATCAAAGAACAAATAACAAGAAAAAAGGACAGCTGCAAAAAGAGTTGTATTTGAATAGAACAATTGCATCATCTTAAGCAGCTGTAGAAATTGTCAATAAACATATCCAAGAGAGAGTAGATAGCCATGTATCGATTGTGAATTCACTGCAACTGATGTAGCAATTTTGTGTTAGTGATTATCTTTTTCCAGTGGAGTCTAATAAAACATGGTGGCGACCCTTGAGAACAAGGACTTTAAATTTTTTGCAACTTTATCATCTCAATCTATTGATGGCTATGATGCGTGAAAAATTTAGATTTGTTGTACCTACATAGAGATATGATGACTTATCCTAATCCATATGGGCTTCACCTTGAATGATTTAGTGAAAATATTGAAATCCAGATACCAAGGTTTGAGCAAGAGCATGTGTTGCCCCCAAGTCCAACACTCTCGAAGAATAGCATCTTGATCCTTAACATAATAAAAAATCACAATAAAAACCATGAACACAAGGATAAACTTATAAGATTACCTTTCATATGAGACTACCAAGCGTCTCAGATCCACCTATACAATTTATTAAGACCGGTCCACAAGCAATTGAATTGACTGATTGGATTGTAGGTTGCAAAGAATAGATCACTTTCAGTTACTTCATTTTTAAGCTCCCTTGAGAAATCCAAAACAATAGAAGATTTGGTCGAATGTAGAGGATTGGTTTTAATCATGTGGCTCATTGAATTTCTTAGGTCATTAGGAGACCCCATCGATCTCCTAAGACAGAAATCTAAGCCAAATTTCACCCCTAGGTTGTCGACACCATGAGTAACATAGTCATGATAGGACACGTCTAGTGCCACACCCAACTCATCATCACCCTAGGCATTGGACACCTTGGAGATTTATCGTGAGATATAGGAGTTACAAAAGGGTTACACATAGGAAATTTTCCAAAATCAAAAACCCTAGTTGAGCAAAGGTTTGAAGGGGGTGGAGCAGACAAATGCGCCATTTATCACTTTTTGAGAAGTGATGTATATTTATTCTAGATGTAATTCTAGAATATAGACTAACACAATGTGGTGGAGATTACTACATTTTGATCATGAACTTGGTACAAATTTGTACTAGTGATCTAGTACAATAATCAATAAGCATTTAAAAATATGATAAATAGCTTCGAGACTCAAAAAGTGCAAAACATTAGCAATCAGAAGTTGTCACTTGAAAAAGAATTTACAAAGAATAATCCAACAATCTAGAAAAGGCTATTGTAGCAGTCCGGAATAACATAAGCTTGACATCAAAGGACAAATAACAACAACAAAGGATAGCTACCAAAAAAATAACAACTATATTTGAATAGAACAATTACATCATCTTAAGCAGTTGTAGCAATTGTCAATAAACATATCCAAGAGAGAGTAGATAGCCACGTATGCATTGTGAATTCACTGCAACTGACGTAGCAATTTTGTGTTAGTGATTGTCTTTTTCCAGCAAAGTCTAATAAAACATGGTGGTGACCCTTGAGCACTTGGACTTTGAATTTTTTGCAACTTTATCATCTCAATCTATTGATGGCTATGATGCTTGCAAACTTTAGTTTTTTGTACCTACATATAGATATAATGACTTAACAACTATTGGAAGGGAATGATAAAACTAGCAATGGCTACTTGAAAAATTATCTCAATGAGGTCCTTAAATATTACATGCTCCCACCTATAAGTAGCAACAAGTAGATGTTGGGAGTGTGTGTTGGTGTAGGCACAAAGGTACAAGTAAATAGAAATGAATTAAATGATCATAAATCCTACAAGCTTTCTATATTGTATAGTAGTGCTTTGGTGTATGGAAAGAGATAAGGGAAATAAAGGATTGCCATGATGTCAAGGTTTTTGAAATGGAGGGAAGTTTGAAGTTATGGGTTTTGGAGGTGGATAACCAATGGAAGTTGAAGTGGTTATGGAGGAAAGTTGTATAGAATACACGACTAATGAAAAAATTGAGCTTAAAAAAAAATTGTAGAAATATTTTAAAAAAAATTAGAATTAGAATGGAAGAGACACTATTCTAGAAATGGCTATGGAAGATTCAATTGCAAGAGGAAGTAAGAGATTAAGAGATAAGTTTGAAATATAATAGTATGAATTTCACATGCTCAACACAAAAGGTGGCTTTTAATTGTTTTAAAATTATTCCATGCATAAACTCCATTACAGTTGTGAATGTGACTAAATCATTATTACGACTACATTATTATCCAAGTAGATTGAAGTTTTTGGAAAGTTTTAATATTTAGAAACAAATAATGAACAAAATTGAATCTATATGATACATTAGACTAAAAACTCGTTAAATAAAGACTAAATTATTCTATAAATGTAAACACAAAAATGAATAACGAAACAATTTTTTTTTATTTTACAAAACTAAAATAATATGTGTTAAAACAAAACCCAAAATAAAATATCCAATTTTCCGCTCTACAACATTATTATCAATGCAATGTGCTTTACTAATTCTCCATCATTACCATTGAGAATATTTCTCTTTCGTGCCCTTCTCCAAGAAGTCACAACATGGGCCAAATAGCATCGAGAAGATCATCGATAGGGTTGGGCTTAACCATCACACACTAAGGGTTGGGCTTATTCATTGTAAACTCCTAGATTGACACTATTCAATATCCATAGGAACATTGATTAGTACAATATGTATGTGACAATCTCTAGAACCTGATTAGTATTAGTTTCAATGTTTAGTACCCTATGTTCTGATGGATATTGAATTTTGTCAATCTAGGAGCTTACTATGAATAATGCATATAGTGTATATGTTCTAGAACCTACCTTCAATTCAATAATTTATGTAAGTTGTGTAGAAAAAAGTATCCCTTTTTCACACTTAATTTTGGAATGATTAATATTAAACTGAGTGTAATGTTGCCTTGATTTAGTGTTGTAATGTGTTTTACATGGGTAATTGCAAGAAGTTGAGTCCACGAAATGTGGAAGTTTTTTCCTTAGCCAAAAAAATGAAATTGGCATTGCAAAAATGGGATCTCGGTTTTCATAAATGGGATCCCGATTTCAAAAAATGGGATCCCGTTTAGGTTCAGGATCTTGAGCCTAAATTCTAAACGGGATCCCATTTTTAAAAATTGAGATCCTAATTATTAAAGGATCCCGAACCGATGGACAGGAAATAGGATCTCGATCTTTACAAAACGGGATCCCAATTTTTATAAATCAGGATCCCATTTTAAAGTAATATTTATTAAAAAAAATGAAACTGAGTCATTAGCAGCTTGAGATCCCGGTTTAGCAGACACAACGGCGACGACGACAATGACCTTTGACCTCTAGGTATGCCTCCACCCACTTTATCTGCATTTTTTTAGTGTTTTTTTGAAATTTATAAGTGAAAAGTAGGTTTTAGTATATTTTTTTTCAGTTTATTTTGCATTTTATGTATTTTATTGAGGTGTAATAGGAGAATTGATAATTTGTAGAGGTAGAAGAAAAAATGAAATGAAACCTTGTAGAAATGAAAAAATCATCCTTGAATTGTATCTAAAGAACAAAATTTAGCTTTTAAAACCTAAATTGTTCAATCAAACAAAAAAAATTGCATTTGAAAACCCTAAATTGAAAGAAAACAAAAAAATTGCATTGAAAACCCTAATTTGAAATGAAACAAAAAAATTGCATTGAAAACCCTATTTTTTTTCTTGAAACCCTAAATTAATTCAAACAAAAAAATTTGCATTCAAATGAAAAACTTGATTTCAAGTTCAAGAATATTTGATAATGGAAAAAATTGATTTGCATTGCTTAAATGTTTTAAATTGAATGTATTTGCATTGTAAATCAGGGTCCTTGATATTGACAATGAAATAGGATTTGATAAATATTATACATTTAAATGTGTATTCATCAAGAGACACAATCAATTAAACGTTATATACATAGATATAATTAGAATAGAAAACAATATATTACAAACATCTTAGAATTAAAAATATTGAGTATGTTCATAAGGCAGGCATGCCATAAGTGTGATCATCCAGGTTTCTCTTATTAAGCATGATAATAAGGGAAATCACTAAAAGGTAAAGCACGATCATAGGTGAAAAGAGAATTATCAAAGCTAGGCACACCAATAGTCATAGTATAATGAACATCATCATTACTAAAGCTATCCATATTAAGAGATGAAATCTTTATGAAACTCATGGTTAAGTTAAAGAATCTACAATAGAAGGGAAAATAATAATAAGTTCCATGGAAGATGTTAAATCATATCCAATATCAAAGACTGCATTAATGGAACATGTGCCACTATGCCTATGGTAAAATGATATGAATTTATCAAATATTCATGGATCAAATAAAAAATAATGTAAACACATCAAAATAATTGATGTAAGAATGAATGGAAACAAGGGAAAAAATTTAGGTTGAGTGGAATCCATGATATAAAAAATTACAACCACTATATATAAAGGAGGGCAATTAAATGAGTTTCAAATTAAAATTATATGAAAAATATCAAAAAAATGGATTTGAAATTAGAGACACGTGGATAAGTTGAAAACACTATGTTAATTAATGAATTATGGGTGAAGGGAAGGATTACTTGTGGAACTAGTGGATCATTACAATTGATAAATTTTCAATGTTTGTTTACAAATTTAGTTAGCAAATTCTTAAATCCTTGTACAATCCATTTCCAATTGTCACATAATTAGATAATATGTGCATTCATTTCTATTTTATGTTTTTATCTCTCTTAGTCATGCCTTGTTTCCATTTCTTGTTTGCATGCGTTGTCTCTTGTATTTCAACAATATTAACTCTCATTCTAGTCAATTAGTTGTTAATTAGGCTTCTAGTTTAGTCTAAAATCTCAATTTGCACTAGTTACCTAGACACTAAAAGAATCTAAATATTTTTCTTTTCTTTCTTTTAAGTTCTTTCAATTCCAAACAATCCAAAATAAAATAAGATTCAACATTAACTAATTTTATTATACATTTTATATAATAAAATTCATTTCAGTGGGAAATATTAATGAAAAACATGTTAAATAAAATAGTCTTATATTCAATTAAAAAAAATCAAGTTAAAGTATATGTATCAAACTCAATCTTAATAATACATAATTGTGTGTTTCTATTACAGAATTAGTCAGTCTATTCATAAAATAAAAAACATTCATAAAGTAGTTAGTCTATTACCCTAAACCATAAACCGTTGTCTTAAGGGGTCCTAATACAAGACATTTTTTAAGGGGATCAATAAGTTCTCAAAATTTGGTGAAGTTTCCCAAGGCAACCAAATTTAACAATAATAAAATTATGCAAGATTAAATATGAATGAGATTTCATGATCTAGGTTGGTTAGTCAAAACAAGAGCTATCTCAATCAACTGTTCCACAAGGAAATATTGTTCACTAACTTGCAAGTCCATTATTCCAAGGGCCACCCAAACTTCAACCTAAGTTCTGTAAACCCTAAACCATGTGTGGGAACCCTTCTCCTAGTACATGCAAAACAACATGAGTAAACAAGTTAAACAAGGAATTGCAAGCCAAAACAAGGATTCCCCATGAAATCCATTAACATAGCTCAAATTAGGAAAAAACAATGAAAAACACAATGAAATAGAAAAATAAAAATTGAATCCTAATTAAGCAAGCAAACACATGATCCCATGGGGGAATTGGTGCCAATTTGATGTAAAAATTGGCCCTTTCCCAATCCCTAAGATGCAAGCTTCAAATGTTGAAGAGATTGATCCACTTTGTTGATGAAGATTTGATGAAAGCTCCAAGCCAAATCTGCAAAAAGCCTAGCTAAGAACTCAATGATGGATGGAATTCAAGAGATATTTGAGCATGGTAACTTTACTTGGATTGTGGATGGATAAATGAGGATATGAAATCTTTATTTATAGAATCCTAAGATGGATGAATGTCCAAATTTGAGCAATGTGGGACTAACATTCATCCAATGATATGATGCCACTTGTCAAGCTATGAATGGATGATGGATGTACAAGATTTGGAGTTTGTGCCAATAAATGCCAATATTTGAAATTCAAATTTGTTGAAATGACATGCAAGAGGGAAAGGAAAATGCAATAAATGCCACTCTGCTCAAGGCAAAGGACATGTAAGAGGTTTTAAATGCCTTGTTGGATGTACATGTTGACTTGGAATTTTTGAATTCAAATTGAGAGAATATTCCAAAAGATGCCTTGTGAGGAAAATAGAGATTTAATAAATGAATTAAATCTATTTTCATGTGCAACTTGCATTATCTAGAGGATGTGACATGAGATGAGGTTAAATTAATCAAGGATTAATTAATTTAACAGAGATTTGATGATGTGACTTATTTGACTTGATTTATGGATTTATTTAAATCAAATAAGAGAGGAATATGATAAGAGGCTAATTAAATAAATATTTTGATTTATTTAATTAAAAGGATGGTGTTAGATTAAATCAAATAAGGTTTTAATTTATTTAATTTAATGGATAGACTTTAGATATTTAATCAAATAAATTGATTATTTAATTAAATAGGGATAAGTAGATCAGATGGATTGATTTAATTAACAAAAGAGATTGACTTGATTAGATAAAATGATTTATTTAATTAAGAGACGAATATTGATGAATTTAATCAGATAGGGGAATTTGATTAAATGGTTAGACCAAGGGGTGATTCAAGAAGAAACGATGTTAGTAAGTTAGGATCAGATGCATGATGTCAATCAATATATTTTATGTGTCTACATTTGGCCCCTCTTTGAATCAATGCACTCGTTGTGTTGGTTCAAAGAATAAACGATCTCAATCAAAGCCAAAATTTTTTGATATTAAAAACTTGCCCCACTGCTGCATGGCAAGAGAAAACATGCCATTATAATGCCCCCTTGAGAGATCAGACGAAAATTTTAATTTTTTGGGTGATCTCGCGAAAAAAGGTGACAAAGTAATCAACAGGTCCAAAAGGGGTCCGGAGGCTAAAAATGTGTCTAAACGCAAGAAAATGATGAAAAACAAGCCTCAATCGGACAAAAATAGGTTCGTGGGTCCAAAATCCTAGCAGGACAACCATTTAGGGTTAAAAAACCCTAATTTTTAGGCTTAAAAGGGGCCCGAGGGGTCACTTTCAAGTCATTTTCACACACCTCCACTAGCAAACTTGAGATTTGAGCTCTAACCCCCTTCGACGATATGGCGCAACAACAGCTTCCTCTACACATCAGTGATCGAGTCCGGACATACCAGCGACCACCTGGCATTGGGGCACCGGTATGTGACCCTTACCCAAGCTTAATTTTTTCATTTAATGCATTAATTAGCCCTTTAAAAGGTGAGCTCGCTTCTAGCGGCGCTATATAGTGTTGCTCGGCATCTAAACTGCACCGCGCCAGGCCTTTTTGTGCCACAGCGGTGCTATTTAGCACTGCAGCGGTGCAGTTTAGGAGTTTAAAAACTCTTATGTTAGGCTCGGGCTCGACGAGCTGGTTTGGGAAAAGTGCACTGTGGCGGCACCCTTTTGGTGCAAACTGCGACGCTGGGGGATAAAGTGCGCCGTGACGGAGCCATTTGGGTTGGTTTGGGCCCGCGCATTGGAGTTTGAGCAAACTCAAATTGCGATGCCTTCACAAACTGTGCCGCTGGAGGTGAGCTTGGAGCGTCAGACCATGATTTTTTCAAAATTCTTAACATGCTAACTTTCCTTGATGCAGGACGGGCCTAGGGAGCTCTATTCTCAGGAGCACCGGTCGTGAGACCTGGCGAGCGTTTTACAGGACCTGAGCGACAGGGACCAAGATCGACTAGGAGTGGCAGGACTATGACACATTGCGTACGCAGCGCCCGTGCGCACACACCTAGGGATGTTGTCAGCGCTGGCCGAGAGGTGGTACAGCGAGACGTCATCGTTTCATCTCCCTACTAGCGAGGCGACCATCACTTTGGAGGACGTTTGGCACATTTTACGATTGCCCATTCATGGCCGACGGGTGATCTATGACATGGATGAGGGATGTGAGTCTTGTACTAGAGTCCTCGCCACACGGGACATTATCTATTGCAAGGGGTAGATCGAGTTGGAGCACTACAGGGTCATCACACCCCCTTCTAGTGGGTGATTGCAGTGATCATTTCAAGTTTGGTTGCTCCAGACAGACGAGGGCGATACTTCAGTCCCGGCTGGGGGTATTGTTGGGAGCGGATGATCCGGGACATGCCAGTTCATTTTGCATGGGGGCCTGTACTTCTCGCCTCACTCTACAGAGATTTACACGAGTACGTCTGTGGATGGCAGAGCACTAGGGGCCGAAGTGACACTTCTTCATGTCTAGGTGTGGGAGCACATTTTTGTGCTGCGTCTACGCGTGGTTCCAGTTCTGATGGGGGTAGAGGATGCCCTCGTGGCACGATACAGAGGCGGTGTGTCCTTCACACACACTGGTGAGCATGGGATCCCCTACTGGAGGTAGGTCCTAGATGAGATGCTTGTCTTTACCTAGCGTCCATACCTTGGTCAGTCTGGATGGGCCGACGATGCTACCCAGCTCTTCTATTGCCAACAAGATAGATATATGCAGGGGCACGAGCACACGATGATCGAGAGGTACCTACTTGGGCACGTATAGCGTCAGTTCGAAGAGCTGTAGGATCGGCCAGATGACGACTATGTAGCCGTCTTTGCACGCAGCATGACACAGGTGTCATGGGGCCATGGTATTCCTACTTCAGAGGCAGTTGACAGCTTCAAGCAGTTGGTAGCCTGACTGTGGGCTTATGATCAGGGCTTGGCAGATCCGAGCACCACACAAGCCTATAGAGATTGGTTCAGACCTCCTCTCCGGCTAACTGTTCTAGGTGAGGATCTAGAGATGCACAGGGTCAGAGGCAGAGGGAGAGAACGAGGGAAAGGACCGAGGATCGAGATTCGACGAGATCCACCAGGTGTGCCCCCAATTCCGCTAGGTCACGGGGATGTCCACATGTAGGACCAGCAACAGGAGCCACCAGTCCCGCCACCATGAGCCAAGGGTGAGGATCAGCCTCGCGCGTAGCCACGAGTATAGCCACAGGGACAAGCAGACGGTTGGGATGCACTGATTGCACAGTTGCAGGCCCAAGTTCAGGCGTTGACAGCGGAAGGAGACCAGGCGAGGGCTAAGAGAGAGTAGCTCAGAGCAGAGAGGGATCAGGCTGTGCAACAGAGGCAGGCTACAGAGCTACAGAGCTAGGCCGCAGATAGTAGATCGAGAGCATGATAGCCTCCTCCTCCCAGGGTACAGTGCTGGTACGATCTTACAGGGATACCATTTGAGAGATAGAGTACTACTATTGGGCCTACCATGACACTGTACCTAGAGCAGACTAGATCCCAGAGTACTCAGAGCGGGCTAGCCAGAGACCACCAGAGGGTCACGGTGACAGGGGTGAGGGCAACATTCACAGAGATCGGGCTTGATCTAGATGATACATTTTTTGTGCCTTATGGGCTCGTTTTTGATAGCCCGATGGGCATTTTGTACTGATTGACATATATGTACAGTGATCCAATTTATTCCTTGTATTATGATAGTGATATGATATATGAGCCGATTTTGATGCGATGTATTGTGTTCTCCTTTATGCATGGATGGTTTATTTCTATATGTTATGGATGCTTTTATTTCCAATGATGTATGCGTTATGAGTATGACCTATGATATGATGTGCAATGATGTTATCTATATGATGATTTATTTTATGCCAATGATATGTGATATGGATTTCAATATGATATGATGATATGATCTATGGTATATGCAATGATGTGTGGAAAATGCTTATATATGAGATGATTTATAGATGGATGTAATGGGATGGTTTAATGAGATGCTTAGAATAATAAATGTAATTATCCTAAACGTAATTATTGATGATGTATGTAATGTAATGATATGTTAATGCAAAGTGATATGCTGATGTGTAATGTGAATGTAATGTGATGTCATTTATGTTATGCAAGTATGTATGCCTAATGAATTAAATGCTTATATACCTATTGATTATGCAAAAAATGATTATGAAATTCTTATGTAGATGTTATGTGATGATTTATATGATAGATGGTAATATGAAATGGTTATGAAATGCAAATGAATGTTTATGGAATGATTGATATGATGCCATGGGATGTAATGTAATGGGTGAAATGCACTGACATTTATGCGCCTATCTATGAAGATGTTTATGATAACCTATTTATATGATGATTAAAATGCAATGTGTATGTTTCCTATATGATATGTTTATGCGATATGCTAATGATTTGTGGATGCAGGATCGATGGTGATGATGGTGATGATGATCAATTGTCATAGTACCTTGTTAGTGCGGTCAGTAAGAGAAGAAGAAGTCCTTTCAACAAGACACAAGATGACACAAATGCGGATGACGACGACGACGACGACGATGATTACTTGCCGAGGAATTAGGATTTTCAAAGGGCTGATTTCCTTATGTTTGATAACACACGTGGTACGTTGCATCAAGGTATAGGAAACTAGGATGGTATTTGTATCTAGTGTGATGGACTCTAACCTGAAAAATAGATAGGAGCATTCTTGTTCACACTTGACATACAAAAACCTTGCTAGGACGACCTAACAAAGCAAGTATTCACCAAGTTATTTTACAAGAACGTCCAACAAGCTGACAAAAGATAATGATCGTTGCCATTCCTATCTCTCTAAATCCTTCTTTCGGATATCATCGAGAGGTCCTTGGAATGAGCACAATAAGATAAATCAAAAGAAAAGATCAAGTACGCAAACAAGCCAATGTTCTTCATACCTTCAGCCAAAGGGATGTGTTTTGATAGGATAAGAATCCAAGGTGATATCCAAAATGATGCCCATTGTCGGAACGATATATCCTAGGACATGCATTGTATAGGATGATGATGGGTTGATAAGTTGATTGATAGGCTTTTGATATAAGGTTGACTAACATGTTTGAAAATGATCAAGAGTTTGATTTTGTTTTAAAATTTTGTTGTTTCGATTTTGATTTTACGATTGAAGCTTGCTTTTGCTGAACTATGATTGTTTCTATTTGTTTTGCCAAAGGATGAAGGTGATGATCAATTTATTATGGATGATTGATTATTTGGGTGAAAGCGAGATGAGGCATGGATTTTTTCAAATATTTGGATGCTTTGATGTTTTGAAATGTTTTGAGGCTGTTTTTTTATTTTGGATTTTTCAAATGTTTTGATTTTTGATTTTCAAATGTTTTGATTTTTGATTTTTCAAATGTTTTTTGGATTTTGTTAGATTTTATGAATTTTTTGGATTTTGATATTTTTTGAATGTTTTTGATGATTTGGATATGGACATGTGTGATGATATCAGTGCTCTGTTTGGGATTTTGTTGAAAACCAAGCTAAGGTTGATTGATCAAATCGATGGATTGATGATGATGATAACATTGTTGAGGATACACAACAATGCAAGGATTTGATTGACCAGGATTGATGACGATAACATTGTTGAGGATGCACAACAATGCGAGGATAGTGTTAAGCAACACAAAGATTGGGATGGATATCCCAAGGTGATGATTTTTTGATTGGATTTGATTGATCATGATTGATGAAGCTTGGTTTTGGAACAAAATTTGTTCAAATGATTTGATGTGACGTTTGAAGGGTGTGTTAGATGCGACTGATAGTGATTGTTTGGATCGATGTTTGATGAAAGATGAAGCTTGATAAGGAACATTTGCTCGTCAAAATATGCCATGGGCTAGTGATTTGGATTCTAGATCACAAATGCCTTGACCAATTTGATTTTACGTTTTCCAATGCTCAGATCATCATATAAGGTGAAGGATATAGATCAAGATTTATTCTCGAAGCAAGATGTAAATATCTGCCCCCAGTGTCTAGCAATGTATGGAATGTCATGGATGATTGCCTAGATAGGTGTATGGATGGATGGATATGGATTATCTTGTGATAAGATAAGGTTTTTGGATAAAGGATGTTCATTTGGATAATTTTTCATGTCTCAAATAATGCTGCATAGGATAGGATCAATGAAAATGGCCCATGTCAAGATGTTTATCATAAGCAAGCGTAAAGTGTTCCCCAAAATTTTGTCGAGATCAAGATAACTTGGATGATGAATGCAGATGGATAAATATGGATTGGATAAATGATTCATGGATGAAATGGATTTATTATGGATGGATGAAATACTGGATTTATTATGGATGGGATGAGATGCTTTCACCTGAAGTGGCACACGTAGATGCTCAATTCTACACATGACAGCCATTTTTCAGGTTTTCATCATGGTCTTGCCCAAAGTGCCACCGTAGTGGTTTTCACTAGAGGACGATTTTTTCTCTTTACTGTTTTCAATCCTTTTTCTAATTTTTTTGGATTTTCATATATATATATATATATATATATATATATATATATATATTTGGTTTTTCTGAAAGATTTTAAACTCATGCTGAATCACAAGGTGTTGTTGATGTAGATGCCCCTATCATATTGTGCCATTGATATCCTGCTTGAAGAAGCTGCTTTGCTAAGATACGTGCACTTGAATACCACTTTTGAGATTCTTGATCTGCTTCGTCAATACCGGAGTTAACTTTGTCTTTGTGCACACATCGTGATAGAGTGCCTTTAGAATCCTTATGATGAAGGGTCATTGCCAATACATGGTCAATGTGAGAATTAGATATCATGCGTGGAGGTGTGGATAGAGTGTGTTTAGGGATAAAAGATGGATTGGTTGACAGTTTGGAATGTTTGACTCTCCAAATGTGGGAAGATGAGCAATGATGGGTGGATACGGAAGTGTGCGTTGAATTAGGACCAACTGCTTGATACACTTTGTACGTTGCTTGAAAATCCTGCTTTTGCTTTTGTGGACATCTTTGATGGATACTTTTCCCTTTTTTATTTTTCCCCATAGTTTCTTTGACTGATGGAGTTTGATAGGGATGATCTTTATTTGTATGTTTTGGTATCCATATGTATTTGATTTGTCCATTATGCTTCTTTGTTTCTTTTGCTTTGATATCGTTCCTTTTTTCTTTGATTCAATTTTTTCTTTTGATGTTGGTCCCAATTCGTGGATGAGGTGATGGGTGGATGAAGATTCATGATGTGGCTAGTTGTAGTATTGGCATCAATTTCATCACAAGGATTCTTTGTGCTCCCTATATTGACACTTGCTTGAGACATAGTTGCCCCCAGTATTGTGGTAGTAGTACCTACATGTTTTGATTCCGCCTATTCCGAGAGCTCTTGTTTAGAATGCATTCTCTGATAACTGACCACTGTAGATGATGTTATTTCAGTTGGATGCTCTGCTGACTCTGAAATATCCTGTTCTATTTGACTATTTTCCATGAGTGGATAATACTGAATACCTTTATTCATGATGTCCTCAGTCTAGATTTTGGATATATTTGATTTTGATGTTGACAACTCTATTTGGTTGTAGAAATCAATAACCTGCTCTTTTTGTGTGATAATGTCAGGATTGAAGGGATCCTGTTCTAAATGAAGATCATTGACATGTCCATCCAAAGAAAGCATCTCATGGGTAGATGGAGGAGTATGTGCTATGTGGATATGATCATCTTGCATAGATAGGAGAGTATCCATTAGATCATTATAGTAGCTCGAAGATACAAATTCTTGATCTTGAATGATTTTAGAATTGCTTTTGACATGCTTTGGATCAAGTTTTTGACATGGGTCAGTTTCAAAGGATGGATTGCTTACAAAGGGTTCTTGGATGCCATCGTTAGGCATGGGGAATGGCTCAATATCCTCTTGATCTTTGAGTGGACTTGGATCAAGTGTCAAGTTGAGGATTCCTTCAGTATCTGTGACCATGAGGTCAAAGGGGGTCAACATGTCTTGGAAAGGACCACTGCTAGACTTTGGTGAAAGATGTTGATCATGCTTTGGAATGAATTCTTGAGATATGTCCTCTAACTCATAAGGAAATGTAGAGACATTTTCAACATGATCATAGGTCAACGGATCGTGAATTATGTCAATAGGATCAAATAGTCCTAACACTCCTTGAAATAGATCACTAAAAAGTGGCTCTTGATGTATGGTGAGTTGATCATCGAATGAGGTGAAAACATCTTCAAGGTGCTCATTGATGGATAGGTTTTGAACATTGTTTTCAACAATTGCGGTGGAGAGATTGTGAATGTCTTCAACCATTGGGTCAAGTGATGTTGACATTTCTTGAATTGGATCATTTTTGGGTATCATCGGCGAATTTTGATCACGATTGAAAAGTGACTCTTGACCTATGTTGATTTGATCTTTGGATGAGATAGAAACATCTCCAATGTGCTCTTTGATGGATAGATCTTGATCAATGCTTTCAACAATTGTGGTGGGGAGATTGTCAATGCTATCACCAGTGGTTGAATGTTCATCGGTATCCCCAATAATTATCATTTTTCATGTTTGTGCTTGTGTTTGTTGGGTAGCTTGAGAGGCTTGGGCAGCTTGGGTAGCTTGAGCAGTGTGGGTAGTTTGATATTGTTGAAGCGCTTGTTGGTAGGCTTGATGTGCTTTTAGTGCGATGTTACAATATTGACTTATTGCACTTGGTTTTGGTGGTAGTGGTGGTGTATTTGGAATCGTGTTGGATGTAGTGACAAGTGGTTGAGATACGCTTGGAGCGATCATGGTAGTGAGGGGTTGAAATATGATGGGTGTGATAGGGGTGGTTGGAATGATTGAAGTGATAGGGATGGTTGGAATGACCGAGGTGATAGGTTTTTGGGAGACCATGTTTTGATTTGTTGGGATCAACATTGTTGCTTGATTGAATACCATATGTTGGTGCGATGTCGATGGTATATTCAAATGATTTGATTTGATGGCTTGATTGGTGCTAGGTGGATTGATTTGGATGGAGTGATTGGTGCTCGGTAAAGGGGGAAGCCCTAAACCAAGGAATGATGTTGATATGGGTAATGGTGATGGAGATGTCTCTTGGCGTAATGACTCAACTATTTTGGTAAGTGTAGCAATTTGATCTTTCCAAATTTGATCTTGCCAAATTTGATATTGATTTCGATCTTGACTCCCTTGATATAGTTGATTTGGTTTTTGTTCAAGGAGATTTGGGATGCATACTTGTGGTTTTTGCATGGAATCATGAAAAAATTGATTTGGAACAATTTTTTGATTTGGGATGGGGTTCAGATTTGGCATGATAGATTGAAATTGAACATTGTTGGTTTTGGGAATATTCGTATGATTTGCAAACGTATCCATCCCAAATTTTGTCGGATTCATGTTTGGTAATCTTATACTTGGTACATTCACTTTTGGCATGACATTGTTTGTTTGAAGACTTATGTATTGATTGTTTGGTGGATAGACTTGTAGTTTTGGATTTAGATCTACCATTAGGAAAGATGTTCCAATATTTTGACTAGGCATACTCACATTTTTTGTACCATTGAGATTTGTGGGAGATAATGATCCCATGTATAAATGTGAGTGTTGGAAATCCATTGGCATTGTAAGGTTTTGATAGTTTGGTTGGTTTGGACCACTCATGATGTATGGATCAAGTTTATATTCCATGCTTTTCTTGTGTTTTGACCTTGTTATAAAAGTGACCTCTAAGGTGTTTAGGACCAAAGATGAGATGGAGGATGAAAATGGGTGAATGATATGAGTGTTGAACGTTTAGGGACCTAGGATCAATGCTAGACTTAGGGATTGATTTTGATTGTTTGATTTGGATAATGAACTTGTAAACCCTAAAATGCGAGATGTTATCTTAGGATGAACTTGTTCAAAGGATTTCTAATTTAATTAGAGGTATGAGAAAGGATGCATTCCCATATTCCTAACTAAACAAGGTGATTTTTGTTTTGATGATTTACCCAAGTCTAGAATGTTGTTTCCAAAGTTCTAAAGTTGCTTGTGGGATGGGATGATAAATTTTTGAAATGGATGAAGTATTTGATTTTGATCCTAAATGAACCTAAAAAGGAATTGTTTGCAAGGCCAAGGTTTTGAAGAACATGCTTTTCCCTTCAAACCAAAAGATCAATGTTTTCTCAAAAGACCATAAGACAAAAGATACACAAGCACATGTGTTGGGTTCAATTGATTTCATCTTGATTAGTGAATTTCTTTTACCACAAACACTTCTTGATTAGATTTTCAAACTAAATGTCCAATGTCCTAACTACTTCAAACCCCACAAGATATGTCATGTGGAAATTTGATGAACTTAAGGCAAGGGTTTTCTTATTGTTTACTTAAGTAGACAAATCGAGATGTAATCCAATGTTTAGAAACCTCTAAGGATGTGAATCCCAAGGGAAAGCAATAACATGTGGATTGAGTCAATTGTATTTGTCTCCAAAAGGGTTTGAAATTTGGATGATGATGTTAAGTGTTTGTTTTCAAGGTGTTTTCGATTAAGCAATGCGTTTTGTAACCCAAGAATAAGTACAATCCTATGGATGTGTAAGACAATATTTGTTGGATTCCCACTTGGACAAGTCCAGCTACGCTTATCTATAGCGAATGGTTAGATGCTTGAGCCCACTGGCTCCCCTCCACGACACTCATACGGGGCAGCCAAGCATCAACACCCATGAAACTCCCATGGCATGCTTTCCATTTCTACTAGAAGACCGTAAAAGTGTGGCGCGGCTTCAGAATGACTGTTCTTGCACCAACAAATAGATTAAAGGATTTTGGAAAATTCTAGCACATGGGTTTTAATAAGGAATTTCTGTTCGTAGAAGTTGACCCAACGTGGCAAGAGTCCCCTTTTGGATCCATCTTGTCAGAGTCAACCACGTGATATTGGCGTTTCTTCCAATATCCACATTTATATCCCAGTTGGAAATACTCTTAGCTTTAGAGTGTTACCGGTTGAGTCGTTCCCTTGGGTAAGTACTTTTTCCCCAAGGTAGGCCCTCTAGGATAAACAAAAGCGAATGAAGAACAATATTTGTAACTCGATCAATCCTTGTTGGCAACAAGGAGAGAGAATGTACGCAACAAAGCCCCCACTCACACTTGCACAATATGTTGTTCAATTTTAAGCCCAAATCAAAGTGTGGAGGTGATTGCTTTGTCTTAACCCAAAGTCATGAAAAAGGCCTTTTGATTCTCAAGATCGCTATAAAGCGCGAGAGAAGCGCATACGTCCCTTTTCAATGCTTTTAGTCTAAGTAAGCCCTTATGAAAAACAAAGCTACACTTATTCTTTTTAGATCCACAAAGCAAAATGTGAGTTCATTTTAGAGCACCAAATCACAAGTGAAAGACATTTGTTCAATTTGTTAGTCCCATAAACAAAATCTAGTAAGTTGTGATCCTAAGATTCGGTTTAACCCTTTGCAAGAAATGGAAAAAGTTATTTTTTTAAGCTCAAACAAAAATTAGTGTCCTAAGAAGAAGAAGATGACAAATTCTTTAAAGAAGTGTTAAACAAACACTTAAGTGTTTAAAAACACTTTGATTTGATGAAATATCATCATCATGCTCCTTCCTTCCTTTGATTTCAATTTCCAACCTACAAAGAGAAAATGATAGTCAGATTTTGGAAAAACACAAAAATTAAAAAGTAGAAAATAGAGGAGAGATCAGTCATAAATCAAAAGCACGTGCTAAAAATCAAATTTTCCCTTTTACTGTCTCCCAGCGTCGCAACTCATGAAGGCATCGCAGTTTGTCCTTCCAGCGGTGCCCTCACAGTGCTGGTTACTAGTCAACGACGCTCTGTGCCAGGACAGAGAGCTCGATTGCGTCTCGATTTCAACCAGCATCGCAGTTCGTGTCCAGTGTCGCTATTTGATATTTTTTGAAATTTGTTTGCAAGTCGGCGAGTCCAGCGGTGCAGTTTAAAATTCAAAAATCTTGGCGGGACGAGTCCAGCGGTGCAATTTGCGTTTCAAGCGGTGTCATATAGCGATGCTGGCGAGCCCGCGGTGCCAAAACAACGACGCTGACGAGCTTGCGGTGCCAAAATAGCGACACTGATGAGCCCGCATTGGAATTTCCTGTGTGTGAAGAAAAACACAAAAAATTTAAGAAAATGTTAGAAATAATGGTATGCTGCCCTCCTTCTAGCGCCAAATGTGTGAACCCTTCTCATGGTACATGCAAAACAACATGAGTAAACAAGTTAAACAAGGAATTGCAAGCCAAAACAAGGATTCCCCATGAAATCCATTAACATAGCTCAAATTAGGAAAAAACAATGAAAAACACAATGAAATAGAAAATTAAAGATTGAATCCTAATTAAGCAAGCAAACACATGATCCCATGGGGGAATTGGTGCCAATATTATGTGAAAATTGGCCCTTTCCCAATCCCTAAGATGCAAGATTCGAATGTTGAAGAGATTGATCCTCTTTGTTGATGAAGATTTGATGAAAGCTCCAAGCCAAATCTGCAAAAAGCCTAGCTAAGAACTCAATGATGGATGGAATTCAAGAGATATTTAAGCATGGTAACTTTACTTGGATTGTGGATGGATAAATGAGGATACAAACTCTTTATTTATAGAATCCTAAGATGGATGAATGTCCAAATTTGAGCAATGTGGGACTAACATTCATCCAATGATATGATGCCACTTGTCAAGCTATGAATGGATGATGGATGTACAAGATTTGGGGTTTGTGCCAATAAATGCCAATTTTTGAAATTCAAATTTGTTGCAATGACATGCAAGAGGGAAAGGAAAATGCAATAAATGCCACTCTGCTCAAGGCAAAGGACATGTAAGAGGTTTTAAATGCCTTGTTGGATGTACATGTTGACTTGGAATTTTTGAATTCAAATTGAGAGAATATTCCAAAAGATGCCTTGTGAGGAAAATAGAGATTTAATAAATGAATTAAATCTATTTTCATGTGCAACTTGCATTATCTAGAGGATGTTACATGAGATGAGGTTAAATTAATCAAGGATTAATTAATTTAACAGATATTTGATGATGTGACCTATTTGACCCTAGATTTATGGATTTATTTAAATCAAATAAGAGAGGAATATGATAAGAGGCTAATTAAATAAGATTTTGATTTATTTAATTAAAAGGATGGTGTTAGATTAAATCAAATAAGGTTTTAATTTATTTAATTTAATGGATAGACTTTAGATATTTAATCAAATAAATTGATTATTTAATTAAATAGGGATAATTAGATCAAATGGATTGATTTAATTAACAAAAGAGATTGACTTGATTAGATAAAATGATTTATTTAATTAAGAGACGATATTGATGAATTTAATCGATAGGGAATTTGATTAAATGGTTAGACCGAGGTGATTCGGAAGAAACGATGTTAGTAAGTCAGGATCAGATGCACGATGTCAATCAATATATTTTAAGTGTTTACACCATGAACTCTAAAATATAAACCCTAAACCCTAAAACATTCATTTTGTCCTAGGACCTTAAAATGAAATTTGGTTTCCTTAGGCAACTCCACCAAATTTTATTCCCTTAAGCCATGTCATTTTGTCCTACGACCTTACTACATAGATCCCCTTAAGCCATCCTATCACCCTAAACCATAAAACAATGTCTTAAGGGGTCTTAATATGACATTTCTTAAGGGGATCAAAGAATTTCTCAAAATTTGGTGAATTTTCCCAAGGCAACCAAATTTAACAATAATAAGATCATGCAAGATTATAATATGAATGATATTTCATGATCTAGGTTGGTCAGTCGAAACAAGAGCTATCTCAATCAACTGTTCCACAAGAAAATGTTTTTCACTAACTTGCAAGTCCATTATTCCAAGGGCCACCCAAAATTCACCCTAAGTTCCCTAAACCCTAAACCTTGAACTCTAAAATCTAAACCCTAAACCCTAAAGCATTCATTTTGTCCTAGGACCTTAAAATGAAATTTGGTTTCCTTAGGAAACTCCACCAAATTTTACTCCCTTAAGCCATGTAATTTTTTCCTAGGGCCTTACTAAATAGATCTCCTTAAGCCATCCTATTACCCTAAACCCTAAACTCTAAACTCTAAACCCTAAACCCTAAAGCCATCATTTTTTTCCTAGGCCCTTAATGAAATTTGGTTGCCTTGAGAAACTTCACCAAATTTTATTCGCTTGAGCCATGTCATTTTGTCCTAGGAACTTACTAGACATAAATCCCCTTAAGCCATCCTATCACCCTAAACCGTAAATCAATGTCTTAAGGGGTCCTAATATGACATTTCTTAAGGGGATCAAATAAGTTCTCAAAATTTGGTGAAGTTGCCCAAGGAAACCAAATTTAACAATAATAAGATCGTGCAAGATTATAATATGAATGAGATTTCATGATCTAGGTTGATCAATTTATGGTTTAGGGTGATAGGATGGATTAAGGGGACCTCTGTCTAGTAAGGTCCTAGGACAAAATGACATGGCTCAAGTGAATAAAATTTGGTTGCCTTGGGCATCTTCACCAAATTTTATTCACTTAAGCCATGTCATTTTGTACTAGGACCTTACTACATATATCCCCTTAAGCCATCCTATTACCATAAAACCTAAATCCTAAACTCTAAACCGTAAACCCTAAAGCATTCATAAATTGTCCTATATGGTGCAGGAGCACCTTGCTCTTTAAATCCCTTCAATAGGAAAAATTTCAAAAATTGAATTTTCCAATGTAAAAGCATGTAAACAAGGTTTGGAGAAGTCATTTTAAATGTATTTGAGTCCTTTATAGGTTTCTAGGAGGTCAAAAAGATGGAAAACAAAAAATTTACAAAAATGCAAAAAGTTGTCTATAATGTAAAAGATGCAGAAAAGCAAGAATTAGAAGATGAAGAGTCTTTTAGGGAAAAATAAAGAGATAGGCTGGTAGAAGAAGTTTTAAAGCTAGTTATGGAATGAGAAAAATCTATAAAATCTTGTAGAAGGCGAGAAAGTAACTATTCTTTGTAATCTTGAAGAATTTTGTCAATAAAAGTACCCTACTTTAACAAATTTAGAGTTTCTTTCTGCTAATTTCCCATTTGTACGGTCTGCACAGTAGTATTAGGCCTTAAATCTCATTGTTTCAAGTAACACAGAGAATCAAATTTCATTTTCATCCTTTTTGAGAGGAATCCATTGAATATATCTACTGTTTGAATTGTTTTTCCTTAACTCAGTTGAAACCCTCAATATTGGGGTTTTGAGAGTCAAATAAGAAAATGACCACTACTCCACTGAAGTAGGCCCTATAGATAGGTGGAGTAGATTAGTCATAGATGTTTTAAGGTTGTTTTATGTTGAAATGTGTAGGGGAAGGAAATATTATAGGTTGGAGGTTGTTGTCCTGACAAAAAACCAAAGTTTTCCAATAAAAATGAATGGCTCCAAGGTGATATTTGTTGTAAGGGCATGCATGAAGGGTGTAAGAAGGTTTTTATAATTTGTGTAGGTATACTTCAAAGTGTTTGTAGTATCCTCAAGTTTCTTTGTGGGTTGGAGGGTATATTTTCATAAAACCCTTGTTTTGCTTGATCACGATTGAATAGAATGAGGGTTTCACACTTTGATTCAAAAAATAAGTCTTCTAGTTCCCTAAAGTTGACGATTCTTTGGTTTTGAGACCTATTGAAAGACTGTTTGAATCTATTTGTTGATTTGGTGGTGATTTTAGACTACATTTGTAATTTAGGCCTAATTTGTGGTCTTTTCCAACACACAGTCTAAAAATATGGTAATTCCTTTAAAGAAATCTACTGAAAGCTCTTGATATGTTATGATATGTCACATTGGGCTCCTGAAGGTACAATTGTTTTGGGTTATTTCAATATAGTTTGGAAGGAATACCTGATTTAGGTTTTGAATACCTTATAGGAAAATAGTGCCTTGAATGCATAGAAAGTGAAAAACTATTAAAACAGTGATTTGAATGTTAGAGTTTGATTTAATTCTGCCTTATTGATGTTGTAAAAGGTGACTAAATGTTTGGAAAGGGTTTGAATGAAAATATGTTGTTTTTGGATGATTGAACAAGATGATCCCTAGGTGCAAAGGTGTTTTGACTGCAAGATAACGGTAAGATTGATTGACTAGTGGTTATGAGAATGTATATTTGGTTTATTACAATAAAAAACATGTTAATTACAGTGTTTGGGAGGTCTAGATAAAGGATGGTAGCATGAATGATTTGGTTTGTGGTTGTTTTGCCTTATTGAAACAAATTAAAGTGAAGAATGATATGGTGCATGTTTGGGTGTTTTGGTTTAGAGTTTACTAAGCAGATTGTTGCTTTGTTTCTATCAAGATTGATGTTGGAAAGGTTGTTTTGAGTCTGATAATGATATGGAAGACTGATGAAGTGATTTAGTTTGTTGGTGCCTAGTGATTTTTCAAGTGAAGTGATGTGATTTTGAGGAAAAGATAAAGAAATTTTGGGTGACTATTCAATTTGATCTTCTCCATTTGAGTTTGGGTCAGAAGTACCCTTGAAGTTGTTGGTGTTTGGTAGATGCTCTTGCATCACTACATTAATAGTTAATTGTTTTTCATTCAAGTAACATTCCTTAGACATAAATGAGGCTTACACATTTTATCATTTGTATTCAATTAGGCCATTTATATTGAATGGTTTAAGTGTATTTCCTAAACATATATCTTACATTTTCAAATTACAAATCTAATGCAAGTTCACTTATATCCTAGAGATCACATGGATCAATTCAATAATATATGTAATTCACCTCCACGCCCTCCATCTCCACCACCTTCACCTCCACCTCCACCCACTCCACCTCATAACCCTACCTCCACCATCTAATACTGATGGTGCTCGCTTGCAAGCACAAATCAATGCCAATGTTAGAACAATTCAAGATCAAATCAACATTATTCAAAATGAAGAATGTATCACACCACCTTTGAGGACATTTGCATCTAGGATGCAAAATGTTGATGTTGTTAGGGATATGGATGGGATCTTAGATGAGCATCGACAATGGATAGAGGATTCGATTCTGAAAAGGAAAACATAATGAAATGAAGAGATATAGTAGAGATCCACAACAGTTTATAAATTAAGACAATGATCTTATAGTTGTGAATTTATGAATTTGGTTCGATGGATATTTTGTGTGATGAATTTATGAATTTAGTTGGATGGATATTTTTAGTAATGTTAATCTATGAATTTGGTTGAATTTATGAACTTATAATGATGAATTTATAATAATATATATTTTATGACTATCTACTAGATCATGAATTCTCCTGTTGGAAAAATATAATATATATATGCGTTAGACATAAAATGAGCTTTTTGTGAATGTTTCAAGTTTATTTTTTAGTATGTACATGTAATAAAATTGCATAGTTCTAGATCTTAAATTTTGAAATTTGTATGTATGTACATAGTTTAGTTGAATGATGTATGCATGCAAATTATGCATCATATTTTTTTATTTTAAATGTATGTACATGTAAAATTTTGAGATTTTCATGCACATGCTCAAGTTCAATCAATGTATGTATGTGTATGTATATATATGCACATCCTATTTAAACAAATTTGCATGTACATTTCAAATTTAACTATTTCTTGTAATTTTGTAAGTTTGTATGTTAATTTTGTATAATTTAATGCAGGTGCACTTATATCTGATATCATGGATCAATTTAACATTGATGATATCATCAATCCAACACCTCAACCACCTCCACCTCCACCCCAGGCTCCACCTCCCCCTCCACCCCCTCCATCTCATATCCCACCTCCACCACCCGTTGGATCTGATGAGGCTTGCTTGTGAGAATGTATAAATGATCAAGTGGAATCCATTCAAAATAAAATCAATGCTATGCAAAATCAAGCATTGATTCCACCACATGTGAGAAGTTTTGCATCTATGATGCAAAATGTTGTGGATTCCGTTAGGACTATTAATTTTGATTTAGATAGGCATCGATGAGAAAGAGAGGAGATGAGATGATTTTATGCAGACGGTCTCTCATATAAATAAATTTTAGACCTAAAAATAACAAAAGTCCATCTAGCCCCTTATTTTATCGACCCTGTTACTCGATAGCCCATTCCTCCCAATAAATCTAGAATATCCATGAGGTGGTGTATACATCCATAGATGAGTGCAAATTTTTGGGATTGATGGTATATGGTATTTGACAGTCCACCACATGCTAATATGGAGGTCCCATTATATTTTTTAAGGAAACTATATGTAGAGTTTGTTATGGCAAAAAATCCCAATTATTTTGATTTTAAATCATTTGAAGGTGTTGGTGGTAGCATGCCACAATAGAGGTTAGGGGAAAGGGTTGATCCCCAACGCCCCATGCATGCACAACCCCTTATTTCTCCTCTTGGTCCTACCATTCCCACAACTGTGCATCAATGTGCGGTGGTATCGACATTAGGATCCCATAGTACGCTTGCAGGAGACTTTGATCAACATTCTCCTGCGATAGCGGGTAGGGAGCATAGAGATGATGATGATGGATGAGTGTTTTATGGAGTTGGTCCTAGTACCACTCCAAGAGTGTCGAGACCACATGTATGTACTATTTTCTATCAATTATGCTATGGACCCAATCAGGCCACACCTAGTTCAGGTGGATGTGGAGATTCTGGTGGTTCATCTAGTCACCTTAGTTCATTTGTAGAATTTATTACAGTAGACCATCACCTTGAGGATAGTGTGACACAAGTATAAATATGCATCTACATGTTGAATTTATAATAATTTTAATGAATGTATATATCAAAGAAAATTTTGCAATACATTTTAACAATCAAACTGTTTGGTGTATAGATGACACCAACGATGGGGCAATCATCCACTCTGCGAGTACATACATTGACACTAGTCCTAGTCGGCAACCCTTATGGGGTATTTTGATTTCAATTTTTTAAATTATATATGTAATAATTTTTAACTTGAGTTTTAAATTTATAATTGAGTCATGAACATATGTTTTAAATATTTATGTTGGTTTAGGGGAGTCAATCAACTTCCACATTGATTCCACTCGAGGGGTTGTCGAGCACTCTCCCACTGTCGAGCGTTGCAGATAGGGGGCAGGTACATTTATATTGTAAATTGCTTAACTTACATTAGTATAGTTACAATTATGAATTTTGAATTCACTATATATCAAATGTGCATGTACACTTGTATATATTATAAGTGTTAAATGTCTATATGTATGTCTAAGTTGATATGACAATGAGAATGGGCATCAGACAAACATTAAATGTTGTAGCTACTTGTGAGGCCTCTGAATTTTAGGTTATTTAAAAAAAATTCTACACAAAATGTACAAACTTGAATATATATATATATATATAAACCTAATTCAAGTATACATGCTTTAAATTTGATCTTGTAGGACTTTGTTAGTGTGAATTTCTGCCATGACTCAGTCATAGTTACACCTCCAAGAGGACATGTAGAGCAGGCTCTAGATATCATGGTAATTTAATTTTTTTATTATATTTAAAGTCAATTAAAAATTATATATTCTAAATAACTTTAATTTTAAATTTTAAATTGAATATATATATATAATATGAGCTAATACATGTTTTAAATTATTTTTCTTTCATAGCATGAGACACATCTTGTAGTTGAGCATGTACAAACAAGTCCTGGAGTAGAGGGTGCACAACCTCAAAATACGGTACAATTTAAATATGATAAATTATAAATTAAATTGAATTAAATCATTTTTAATTGTAGACTTATATATAATTTCAAATTTCTTTGTCTTGTTTATGTAGATTGATTCAAAGAATTTAGAGGTTGGTCTAGGTGCACCAGAGCATCCAAACCCAAATATGATGGTAATTTAATTTTATGATGAATTATAAATTAAATTGTCATTAAATCATTTTTCATCATCTTACATCTGATTTCATCTTTCTCTTGTACAAAGTGTTTCAGGTGATCTGCGTAGTGCACATGGTGTGAAGAGGTCTCTTGATTATAGAGACGATACATGACCTAAACATGATTTTATGGGTTATATTTGATTATTTCATGGACTACATATTTAGTTTCTCATGTACTCTGTTGGACTTTATATTTCAAGGGTCAAGTACTTTGTTGGACTTTAGTTCATGGGTTGTACTCTGATGGAATTTATTTCATGCACTTAATATATTGTAAATTATGGACTTTATTATTGTTCAATTTTAATTTACACATGTACATTTATGCATTTTATGTTCATAGTCAAGACATTAATATAGGACATTAATGTGAAATATAATATATAAATATAATAGGACATTTTAATATTTGTACTTTACAAATTTAGTGATCCCATACATGATATACATGATATGTACATTCAATAATTAGCGATAATTAGTTAATGAAAATTTTCAATTCACGTCAATCAATAATTAGTCAATAAATCATAATTTACAAACAAAAGCAATCCGTTTATATACCACAAAGGGTGAAATTTTAAGAAATAAACAATACCATACAAGATTAGAGAACAAAAGCATTAATAAATTCTACAAACTAAACATAAATACCAATCAAAATGCAACGAGTTTTTCCAAAAAGTTGTTCTATAAGTATACACCATATTTCCTAGTTCTTTTACAACATTAAATTAAAGAACTTAATTATCCAAAAATAGGCTAAAGTTTTGAAATTAAATCATGTAGTCCCATATTTACAAATCATGCAAAGTGCTAGAGAAAACTTAAGAACATTCCTCTTGACCTCATGTTCCATAAAAAACACTAATTTATAAGCTTCCAAAACAAATAATAGCATCCAACACTAATTTATAGGTTATCTTAAGGGGATGTCTTCAGGGGTCCTAATACAACATCTTAAGGGGATCAAAGGAGAGTATAATTAAGTATAAATATTAAGTGATATAAACAAGTATTATACTTTAGGGTGAGTCATCATAACAAATGATATAATTAAGTATAATATTTAGGATATGTGCTAATACAACACGTCTTAAGGGGATCAAAGAAGAGTATAATTAAGTATAAATATTAAGTGATATAAACAAGTACTATACTTCAGGGCGAATCATCATAACAAATGATATAATTAAGTATAATATTTAGGATATGTGCTAATAGGACACATCTTAAGGGATGTCTTAAGGGGTCCTAATACGACATCTTAAGGGGATCAAAGAAGAGTATAATTAAGTATAAATATTAAGTGATATAAATAAGTGTTATACTTTAGGGTGAGTCATCATAACAAATGATATAATTAAGTATAATATTTAGGATATGTGTTAATACGACACGTCTTAAGGGGATGTCTTAAGGGGTCCTAATACGACGTCTTAAGGGGATCAAAGAAGATTATAATCAAGTATAAATATTAAGTGATATAAACAAGTATTATACTTTAGAGTGACTCATCATAACAAATGATATAATTAAGTATAATATTTAGGATATGTGCTAATATGATACATCTTAAGGGGTCCTAATACGACGTCTTAAGGATATAATTGATTTACCAATAATTTATACATGGTATTTAGTGATTATACAATCGAATATAAAGTTTCAAAGTAGGAAAACATGCACATTTAATAAACAAAATATATAGAATATTGATTTTGATACATACAAGTACATAGAGTACATAATTGTGTATATACATGTATTTGTCATTTGTACAAAATGTTTAATTGTGTAATTATGTATGTACATATATGTCATCTCAAAACAATGTTTACAAATTTTGGCTATGTCATCTCAAGAACATCCCAAACTCATGCCCAGAATGTAGTAGGTCTTCATGCCACCTGATATCAAAAAGGTACAAGCAATATCAATGAAATCATCAAAACATACATATTTTAATTTATATAAAACTATCTATATGTACACAACTCAAATACCTATATTTTAAAGTATTCCACACATGTGTGTAGGTTGAATCCAGACATCCTCTCCTTTTTGTTTGAAAGTATGAGATCAATGCGATGATGACTGAAGGATACAAAAAAGGATAATAAATCAATTTTAACTATTAATTTACAAGCATTATCAATATATAATCAAAACATATATTTAAATATAATTTAACTAATAATTACCTATTTTTACCAAGTATTCCATGTTGTCTAGGTTGAATCTGCATAGACTCTCCTTTTTGTGATTATGGTTTAAGGATCTATAAAAGGAAAAATTAAATCAATTTCAATTAATAACACACTTGACCAATATCAAAACATGTATTTAATCTATTTAAAAGGACAATATAAAACTAAAACTATGTTTACCTATATTTACTTATTCCATTGTACCATTTGCATCCTATCTTTTTTGCAATGCATATATGATTGTCTCATGCTCTTCCATAGAAAATTTCCATAGCAATTTATTTGTAGGTCTTCCATGATACCGATCTAGTTTTATATTTGTTGCCACCACCAAATGTGAATAGTGTATAATCTTTTTATGTGTTTCATAATCTTCAAATGCAGGTAGATCATTCTTCCTTATCAGGTATTTTTCGTAGCCAAGTGCCAACAACCATCACTGATCCTATTGGAAAACATGAAAACCATCATCAAATAAGATCTCAAAAAATTGGATCAAAGACTTGTTCTAAAAATTTACATAAGGGGATCAAAAACTTGTTATCAAAATTTGCTCAAGGGGATGTCTTAAGGGGATCATCATACCTGTTGGATAATGATAGCCATCATCATCTTCTCGAGGTGCTATTAACTTATGTTTAGTCTCCACACAACAAGCCAACCAATATTTTGTTTCCTCGCCATTCCCCATAGGTGCAACAACAACATACACATGTCCTGCAAACAAAATTTGATTTAATAACTTGCATGTATCCATATAAATAATTTAGTATTACAAAATAACTTAATAAAGTGAAATAAATTGAATTAAATTACCTTCTTGTACAAGGTCTAAAACATGGTCATAGTCTTCAGATGCAAACACTTGATCATTTTCTTCAATAGTTCTTTCATATTGATTGTGTACTTATGCAGGTGTCAACGATCTTTTCTCCCGCTCTTCAACCCATTCTATATTTTCACATGCTTCCCAATATTTGGAGATACAAAATTGAAAAAAAACATGCAAGCTCCCTTGTCCAAATAGTCCATGTGCTTGCTATCAAACTCCTAAATGAATGACATTTAGTAGATCCACTGATTGTCTCACAGTCAACTCTAGGTAGAATGTTATCTTCTTCAACCAACCAAAAGAATCGACAAACTATAGAGTACTCACTCGAACCAGTTGCAGATAATCTTGTATTGCACCAATCCACAATACCACGTGCATCTTTAAATTTTACTGCATCCTCAAATTTTAATTGTTCTCTAGCAAGAATTCTTTTGACACATGCACCAACTCCATCATGTTCTCCTTTACCATGCTCGACTTCAAAAAAACACCATATATGTCAAAAATTAAGTTCCTTGTGAACCCTACTTAACCAATAGAACATTCAAGCATTCTTAAACTGCCTCGTACAATTACTTGACCATATGAGGTGTTCTGTCATCTGGATTCCTCTTTCTCTTAAATTTCTATAAAATATAATGAAATAATATTGAAAAAACTCTGATGAGTGATCTGATGTTAAGATCTAGGACTGTTGCATGTGAATAATAACTTTTACAACGATTATATTGAAGGTCTTTAAAACGTAATTTCATAATTAAAAATGCTTAAACAAACATTCAATGATTACACAACCAAATTAAAGTGATGAAAATTATAGAAGAGTGAAAGGAGATAAAAGACAAAACACAAGTTGATAACGAAGTTCGCTAATATGGCTACGTCTCTGGGTCCCTCTCCAAAGAGTGACTGATGCTCGATTATGCTCCAAACAGATTACAAGGCTTCAACTAAAAAAGTGTCAAGTCTTCTGGTTACAAAGAGTCACAAAGTTCTCCTTCAAGTGCAGTAGAATAACACTGCTCTAAGCACAGAGTTGAACATATAAGACTCCAAGAAAATTCTCTCACAAAAATCACCACTTCATTACCAAACTCCTAAACTCCCCCCTTTTTATACAAAAAGTTTTCCCAATATGGTTACTAACCATATGATTTACAAAATCAATCAAATCCCCCTTTTACAAGTAAAAATCTTTGAAAATCCCCTTATTTACAAAGATAATCTTCATATTATGCCCTCACAAATCTTATTTTTCTCTCAAAAATTCTCTTAACCCCTTAAAAATATTTAAATAATCTTTATAAATCACTTTGATATTATTTTAAGCCCTTTATATTTTCATATAATTAGGCTTTGATCTTTAAAATATCTTTTAATATCATCCACATTTTATTTAAGCCCTAATTAGCTATACTTAACTGAGGCTTGATCTTCAAATTTTATTGTAGGGGCTTAAATTATTTAAATTAAGGAGAAATCAGTGTTTTTGACTTCTTTAAATAAAATCCACTACCTATTTCTTTGCCAATGAACTCATGGCATAGCAGTTAAGGGGCTTGGTTATATTTAAAAGGTCAGTGGCTTGAACCCGCCGACCTTATTTTGCGCCAATTTTGATTGGAAACATGTCAAAACCAACCTGTCGCCCATATAGACTTGTGGTTGTTGCATGGTATATTGGTGGAGTGCATGCGTAGCAAGGGGGAGGTCTCAGGTTCAAGCCTCCCCCATAATATTTTGAACCAATGACTAAAAACCAACACTGAGGAGTTCACAGGGTGCCATGTGGCGCCATGTTGTTGGTCCATGTGGCTCATTTCTATATGCCTGCCAAAGACACTTGTCACCTGATGATTGGTCCAACTCAACTTAATCTTGCTGAATCAACTGCTTATTGGATGCCACGTGTCACATGTTGATTCATACACATTACTGTACGACTGCTGACTATACTTTTGCTGATGTCATCAAGTCAACCCATTTTTCTTGCAAACTTTGATCGGCTATATCTCACTCATATAGAATTTGTTTGACGTGAAATGAACAACATCGAAATTGTGGTGACGAGCTCTTTGTCATGATGTGGTTTTTGACCATTTTTGAGATGATCAAATTTTTTGCCTTCCTAACTGGACCTTGGTACCTTGTTTGACCCCAACTTTGAATGTACATAACTTGAGCGTACGAGCTCCCTTTTCGCCAGTTTAAGTTGCGTTGGGTTCAAATTTTTGAGCTCTTCAAGTTGATGCTGAAATATGGAGCATGTGGAACACTTCAATTTCTAACAACAAGTATCCACCTGGATCAGTCCTCCTCATTGGAGAGATTTTGGACCTCCAAAAGTTGCATTTATTTAGAATTTAAGTGAGGGCATGGCCTCCCCACTTGTCTTGTATCACCTGTCCATCTGTACACCTAGCTCAACACCACAATTAAAACTACAATAACATTGTTGAACACAAACATCATTCTATCACTTCCATAAGCATCTACATCAAGTGTTACAACCATTAACCAATAACCACTGACTAAGATCAAGCTGAATAATCATGCAGATACAAAAGAGAAAGAATCAACAATATGTCTATCTTTCACAACATGAACACTTTTACCCAAGGGAACCTCCAGATTCCCAACCATAATTTTAGGACTTGGATCATCAATGCTTTCATTCAATGTTTCCTCATGCTGTATTGTTGGTGTATCCTATGACATCTGATCATGATTAGCCTTGGTTACTTAAATTTCATGCCTAGAGCCACCTAAACTGATAGACATAAGAGACAAATCTTTACTTGCATTAATTACCCTTTTCAACTTCCCTATGTTTGTAAAAGATGTATCAGTCTTGATTATGTGAGAATGTACAATATACCTGATACCATCCTTAAACAAATGATAATGATTAAATTCCCTATAGAAAATATCCTTTTGATCATATAAATAAGGGCTACCCAACACTACCCTATAGATATCTAGTGGAACTGTTGTCACCTAGAAATGCACCCTATGCACAGAGATTAAAACTGAGCTTTCTAGAGACACAATGGGATCATTTCAAGGCTGTGGGTCACCTAAAACTGAAATGAACCTCCGGAGAAGGCCGACTTCCTTTGGGTATCACCTAAAACTACTGATTCTGTGAAGGTAAAAGGAGAAGGAAAACATACAAATAATGAAACTAAGCTAAACTATTTCTATGGTGATACACCGAGTTAATGAGAAATCACGAACTGAACACAGGGAGAACATACACTTGAAAGTTTAGATTCAATTGCTTCACACACTTAGAACGAATTCTTTCAAATTTAATGCTTTAGTCCTAATAGGTTTGGCCTACATACACATCTTGGGAAGGAAAGATCAATTTCACAACCTGAAGACATAAATGCAGAATTATAAAAACACAGTTAAAGACTTGAATAATCCAAAGAAAGATATAGAGATGAGAACAGTACAAACATGAACACTAGCTTTCAAGGTAAACTCTGTGTTGCATTCAGGATTCCAGCTGAGTTACAGAAACATACATTAATTGAGAAAGGATTGATGAAAAAATCACTAACTCTTTTGAATGCATAAATCAAACTCTTTACAAAAAAGAAAAAATGCCTTATATACAGACTGATATAGGCCCATTAGGGCTTACAAAAATATTGGAGCTCAGAAAGATCTACCCTCATATCTTTTGGATGAAGTTAATGCTGAAGCCTGCATGTCCCTGCTGTATGTGTTGGTGAAGAGTTACCCTCGTAGAAGCCTTCTGATATTTTGCAACTACCACATTCATTCGATCCATCGTGTCCAGTTGAGCTACTTCGGCTGCACCTTGAATGCTCTAAGCCTGCAACAGATACACATCACCCTTCACCCTGTTGTTGTTCTTTAGACTACCATGGTTTACCTTCAGATCTCTTTGATTGGCTGAGTGAAGTCCACGCAGCTTCCTTGGGTGGTCAAAACTTCCCCTATCGAACCGCATATTGGTGAGACACTGATCGTGTCTCCCCGATCTGGTTAAATCTTTTCGCAAGTATTAGCATAGCATGGAGCTGTAGCTGAGAGCCTTTATCGAGCTTCAAATCTCATACTGATGTTGCCTATGTGGTCACCAAGACAAGCGCTCGTCAGTAGGACATCATACTGAGTGTACAACTTCCTCCTAAAGTCTCTGCGAACTTGATACTACAAACTATATCGACAAGAGCCTGCCGATGTCACCCCAACGCATTTGGTCTACCGAGCTCTTCATACTTTTGGTGAGACACTCTGACTTCACCTAGACCTCACATTGAGGTCCTTTCTCTTGGCGAGCTTTCTTCTGCTTTGCCAAGACCCACGTCAAACTCCTACATTCTTTCTGAGCTCTTCATATCTTTCGGCAAGACTGGCACTGATTCGGAAGGACCCTATGTCAAGTTTTGAAACTTTTGGTGAGCCCATCCTGGTATCGATAAGACTCCTGCCGAAGACAATCATATCAAGGCCCCCTTTATTCAGTTGGCAAGACCATATGTCCACGCTAAGACCTCTTAGCGAGCTCCTTTACTTACCTCGAAGTGTCCAGTCGGTGTGACCCTCATCCTTCGGCAAGACACCTTGCCGAAGGAAAAAACCCTTTGCCGAGCCCCACTTGTCGCTATAGCACCCCCGGGTCACCGAGACCTCTTGTAGACTTCCCCTTTCGTTGGGACCTTGGCCTATCGGCTAGACTTCATACTGAGCGCCTCCAGTCATACCGACACCTGTGGCAGTCACCGAGACACATGCCTTATCTTGCCGACGAGTCCATCCATTTTCCATCACTATTACATTCCACTAGTCGGCAAGACATCATACCAAATGCATCCTGCTATCCCGAAAGACCTCAACCACTCTCGGGTCGCTGAGACCTCTTGTAGACTTCCCCTTTCGTTGGGACCCTGGCCTGTTGGCCAGACTTCATACCGAGCGCCTCCAGTCATACGGACACCTATGGCAGTCGCCGAGACACATGCCTTATCTTGCTGACGAATTCATCCATTTTCCATCGTTGTGACATTCCACTGTCGGCAAGACATCATACCGAATGCATCCTATTATCCCGAAAAACCTCAACCACTCTCGGGTCACTGAGACATAATGCATCTCCAACCGATGAGTCTACCTATTCCAAGTATGTTGTTGTAGCTCCCATCCATCGGGGAGACCTCACATAGACTGCATTTGCTACACCGAAAGCCTAATGCATTTTGAGTCGCCGTGACAAGGCGATTGTTATGCCGACAAGGATCCTTCATTATTTTCCGTCGGCAAGACCGAAGGTCACTTACCGAGACCTTACGGCGATCGCCCCAACCTATACCGATTAGCACATCCCTCTGCCACCGATCGATGAGACAAGAGTGAACTCATGCCGAAAGAAAACCATTTTGGACACCGTCAGTAAGACCAAGAGAACTTGCTATGACCATATATCGACGCCGCAACTCATGCCGATATGATGTACTTTGTTTCTCCAGTCGGTGAGACAAGAAAGCCTCACCAAGAAAAAATGCCGATATCGCCTAGCTCCACCGATGGACCACCATATACATAGTCAGGGAGACATGTTGAGATCGGTAAGACGCAACCCCGACAGCTAAGACATATGCCGATAGAAGCCTCCACGGTCACCAAAACAATAGAAACGTCCTACCAAATGAAGAATGCGGAAGACCTATGATCGCCGTGACATCGGATGAGTCTTGCCGATAGGCAACACAGACTCATGCAAGCAGAAAATGTAACATGAGTCAGGGAAACAGTCACGGACCTAGGCCGATAGGAAACAGAATACAAAAGATGCAAAAACCCAAGGGAACATATGATGCAACATGGTAAAATATGGGCAGAAAGTGTTCAATAGGGCACCTATTGGAAAATTATGAATGAAAACATATGTAAAAACATCAGATTTTTACAGCTCCAACAAGATGCATGAAATAATCCTCAATGGAGAAAACCCATTTGGCCCTTGTGAACACCTGCAACATAGATGCCTTGCCTGATTGAGCCTAAAGGTGAAAAATTTGGTAACATTTCTGGAAACCTTTGTTGGATGTTTTCCTGCTAAACATGAAGACCAGTAGCCTAGGCCTATCTATTGGGCACAGAGTCATTGGGACAACTCAAAAAGATCAAGAGTAGCTTTGTATAAGGCTGTAACTCATCTTGAGACTTACTAGAACACTTGGAAACTCATGAAAACAAGAAAAACTAAAATAAACTATTTACATGTGTTGAAACAACACCTAGGGAAAGAAAAAACAACTAAACCTACCCCACACTAACCAGTGAGAAATCGATCAAACAAACCCATTGACAGGTTGGGTAAAATAACTGCCCTTTCTAAAAAATTTACAATATTTGCGATGCTGGAGAACAACTAAAGAGGAATGAAGCATGCATGACAATTCAACTAATGGCTGCAAGATCTCTTGTAGAACATATTCAGGCTTACTAACCTTTCCATAAGTAATGTAAACATTCCCATTCTGAGGTGGAAAGGTAATTTGAGTGCGCTCCTCTTGAGCAGTACCCTCATCCTTGGGTGTAGGATTCATCCTGGCTAAGTATCTGATTGGACAACCTCTAATAAGGGAAAAGTTTGAACCTTCCTTTTTGGCCTTTTGTTGATCTTTAAAGACTTCATCCTTTCTTTGGAAAGATGCTAATTGGAGGTAAGATGCAGGTTGCTCATTGGCTGCTACATTTTTGTCTTCTCGATCAATTGCTCTTTCTTTTAGCTCTGCAATGAAAAAGGAGTCTTGCTTCTTTGCATCATATATAAGAGTCTCTGAAGAGAAGCCATTAACATTTTTGATGGTTGGATCTTCTTGATTAAGAAGCTGATATCCCTATTGGATAATTGAAAACAAATCTTCAAACTGTGGCTCCCCATGTTCTTTGTTCATGGCATAATACACCTCCTCCTCAACAAAGTGGGGAAGCTCATCTAATAAGTTCATAGGCTGCAAGGCATTATCTTCAACAACCTCTTCAGTAGTCTCACCAACTTGAATGGGTTGATCACATGCTTCCCTTTCATATGGTACTAGTTCATCATCTATGTTGGAACAAAAAGCCTCTATGATATCATCTAATTCATAATTTTGCATTAAATCTAAATGAATATTATCACTTAGTTTCTCCATACCAGGAATAGATGCTATCATGCATGTGAGATCTTGATCTTCATCGACAAATTCAGGAAGCTCATTGAACAAGTCAGCAATATTCTCTAGGTGTTCCAAATCAACTGGTAAAACAGGAGCCTGCATGCTCTCTTCCACTTGCTCAACATAACCAGGTAGTTGATCAAGCAAATAAATGAATTGCTCTTCTTTATGTGGCTCCTCTTCCCATGAAGCTTGGGTATCCTCTACCTGCAAGTGAAGATCTTCAACTGTATGTTGTCCTAGCTCCTGCCTCTCCTCCTGTTCAAAAAATTTTAACCTCATTTCTGCCTCTTTTACGACCAGTTGTTGGGCAAGGCTCTCTTCAAATTGCTTCCTTTGCAGCCCCCCCATTAATTGGTGATGATAATCAGAGTAAGCTTGAGTATTCTACACCTTAGCAGAGAGCAGCTTCATTTGTTCTTCCTTAGCAACTATTTCCTATTCAAGGCCTTCCTCGAACTGGACTCTTTTTGCCACCCTTTCTTGATCATAAAAGTAGACTTGCTCAACCACTCCTTGTTGTTGCATAATAGTACCCTGCTGCATCTTGATATCAACCAACATCTTAGATAGACATGCAAGCATCTTACTAATATTGTTAATCTTCATATTGTGAATACCTTGATTGAGATCCCACAATGTATGGTCAATTTGTTGGAGCAAGTCCAATACATTCTGATATGGATGTGTAGGAGTGACATACTCATGATATGGAGGGTAATAGTAAGCATCTTCATGAACATTTGACATCTTTTCAATCCAAGAGCTGGGAACTCAGAATAACAGATTATTTTGAGACATACCGACACTTGTTCCTGTGAAACTAGAAGATCCGAGCTCAAAGTCGCCAGGTGTTGTTCAAACTGCCTTCAAAGGCTGGAAGATACTGAGGTAGACACCAAATCCCTCAGTATGTTGAATTTCTCAATGAGGCACTGGTACACAGAGTCACCATGATATGCTGATGTTAACCTCAGAAAGACATGAATCTTACTGGTTGCATATCAAAACCAATAATAGATATAAAAATTTCAAACTGTCTGCTTGACAGTCCCACCAGGCATGCCAAAAACTGTTGTCACCTAGAAATGCACCCTATGCACAAAGATTCAAACTGAGCTTTCTAGAGACACAATGGGATCATTTCAAGTCTATGGGTCACCTAAAACTGAAATGAACCTCCAGAGAAGGTCGGATTCCTTTGGGTATCACCTAAAACTATTGATTCTGTGAAGGTAAAAGGAGAAGGAAAGCATACAAATAATGAAACTAAGCTGAACTATTTCTATGGTGATACACCGAGTTAATGAGAAATCACGAAATGAACACAAGGAGAACATACACTTGAAAGTTTAGATTCAATTGCTTCACACACTCAGAACAACTTCTTTGAGATTTAATGCTTTAGTCCTAACATGTTTGGCCTACATACACATCTTGGGAAGGAAAGATCAATTTCACAGCCTTAAGACATAAATGCAAAATTATAAAAACACAGTTAAAGACTTGCATAATCCAAAGAAAGATACAGAGATGAGAACAGTACAAACATAAACACTAGCTTTCAAGGTAAACTCTGCGTTGCATTCAGGATTCCAGCTGAGTTACAGAAACATACATTAATTGAGAAAGGATTGATGAAAAAATCACTAACTCTCTTGAAAGCATAAATCGAACTATTTACAAAAAGGAAAAAATGCATTATATACAGATTGATATCGGCCCATTAGGGCTTAAAAAAATATCGAAGCTCAGAAAGATCTACCCTCATATCTTTTGGATGAAGTTAATGCTGAAGCCTGCGTGTCCCTGCTGTATGTGTTGGTGAAGAGTTACCCTCGTAGAAGCCTTCTGATATTTTGCAGCTACCGCATTCATTCGATCCATCGTGTCCGGTTGAGCTACTTTGGCTGCACCTTGAAAGCTCTGAGCCTGCAACAGATACATGTCACCCTTCACCCTATTGATGTTCTTTAAACTGCCATGGTTTACCTTTAGATCTCTCTGATTAGTTGAGTGAAGTACATGCAGCTTCTTCGGGTGGTCAAAACTTCCCCTGTCGAACCGCATATCGGTGAGACACTGATCGTGTCTCCCCGATGTGGTTAAATATTTTTGCAAGTATCGGCATAGCATGGAGTCATCGCTGAGAGTCTTTATCGAGCTTCAGATCTCATACTGATGTTGCCTCTTGTTATGGTTAGAGATGGCAGATATCTAACAATTAAATGCATATTTAATTAATAAATAAAGAAACTAAAACACACACAGATTAAATCATAACACAGAAATTTAACATGGTTCACCCAAACTGGGCTACATCCACCAAACAGCAGCCATCCAAATACTTTTATTATCCAATGTACAACCTATTACAATTTTATGAATAATGGCGTTTTTCATCATACAGTAATACCCATCCGAACGCCTTTTTAACAAGCTTAGAAGCTTCCAGATTTTAGGGTTCTACAAAATCGAATTTTTTTTTTTCATTGATTTTTCCCTTTTTTGGTGATCACGCGAAAAAATAGGAAGAAAAATTTTCT
>VDFB02075321.1:405714166-405733195 GCA_007258455.2 Sequoia sempervirens
GTTTGGAAAGGGTTTGAATGAAAATATGTTGTTTTTGGATGATTGAACAAGATGATCCCTAGGTGCAAAGGTGTTTTGACTGCAAGATAACGGTAAGATTGATTGACTAGTGGTTATGAGAATGTATATTTGGTTTATTACAATAAAAAACATGTTAATTACAGTGTTTGGGAGGTCTAGATAAAGGATGGTAGCATGAATGATTTGGTTTGTGGTTGTTTTGCCTTATTGAAACAAATTAAAGTGAAGAATGATATGGTGCATGTTTGGGTGTTTTGGTTTAGAGTTTACTAAGCAGATTGTTGCTTTGTTTCTATCAAGATTGATGTTGGAAAGGTTGTTTTGAGTCTGATAATGATATGGAAGACTGATGAAGTGATTTAGTTTGTTGGTGCCTAGTGATTTTTCAAGTGAAGTGATGTGATTTTGAGGAAAAGATAAAGAAATTTTGGGTGACTATTCAATTTGATCTTCTCCATTTGAGTTTGGGTCAGAAGTACCCTTGAAGTTGTTGGTGTTTGGTAGATGCTCTTGCATCACTACATTAATAGTTAATTGTTTTTCATTCAAGTAACATTCCTTAGACATAAATGAGGCTTACACATTTTATCATTTGTATTCAATTAGGCCATTTATATTGAATGGTTTAAGTGTATTTCCTAAACATATATCTTACATTTTCAAATTACAAATCTAATGCAAGTTCACTTATATCCTAGAGATCACATGGATCAATTCAATAATATATGTAATTCACCTCCACGCCCTCCATCTCCACCACCTTCACCTCCACCTCCACCCACTCCACCTCATAACCCTACCTCCACCATCTAATACTGATGGTGCTCGCTTGCAAGCACAAATCAATGCCAATGTTAGAACAATTCAAGATCAAATCAACATTATTCAAAATGAAGAATGTATCACACCACCTTTGAGGACATTTGCATCTAGGATGCAAAATGTTGATGTTGTTAGGGATATGGATGGGATCTTAGATGAGCATCGACAATGGATAGAGGATTCGATTCTGAAAAGGAAAACATAATGAAATGAAGAGATATAGTAGAGATCCACAACAGTTTATAAATTAAGACAATGATCTTATAGTTGTGAATTTATGAATTTGGTTCGATGGATATTTTGTGTGATGAATTTATGAATTTAGTTGGATGGATATTTTTAGTAATGTTAATCTATGAATTTGGTTGAATTTATGAACTTATAATGATGAATTTATAATAATATATATTTTATGACTATCTACTAGATCATGAATTCTCCTGTTGGAAAAATATAATATATATATGCGTTAGACATAAAATGAGCTTTTTGTGAATGTTTCAAGTTTATTTTTTAGTATGTACATGTAATAAAATTGCATAGTTCTAGATCTTAAATTTTGAAATTTGTATGTATGTACATAGTTTAGTTGAATGATGTATGCATGCAAATTATGCATCATATTTTTTTATTTTAAATGTATGTACATGTAAAATTTTGAGATTTTCATGCACATGCTCAAGTTCAATCAATGTATGTATGTGTATGTATATATATGCACATCCTATTTAAACAAATTTGCATGTACATTTCAAATTTAACTATTTCTTGTAATTTTGTAAGTTTGTATGTTAATTTTGTATAATTTAATGCAGGTGCACTTATATCTGATATCATGGATCAATTTAACATTGATGATATCATCAATCCAACACCTCAACCACCTCCACCTCCACCCCAGGCTCCACCTCCCCCTCCACCCCCTCCATCTCATATCCCACCTCCACCACCCGTTGGATCTGATGAGGCTTGCTTGTGAGAATGTATAAATGATCAAGTGGAATCCATTCAAAATAAAATCAATGCTATGCAAAATCAAGCATTGATTCCACCACATGTGAGAAGTTTTGCATCTATGATGCAAAATGTTGTGGATTCCGTTAGGACTATTAATTTTGATTTAGATAGGCATCGATGAGAAAGAGAGGAGATGAGATGATTTTATGCAGACGGTCTCTCATATAAATAAATTTTAGACCTAAAAATAACAAAAGTCCATCTAGCCCCTTATTTTATCGACCCTGTTACTCGATAGCCCATTCCTCCCAATAAATCTAGAATATCCATGAGGTGGTGTATACATCCATAGATGAGTGCAAATTTTTGGGATTGATGGTATATGGTATTTGACAGTCCACCACATGCTAATATGGAGGTCCCATTATATTTTTTAAGGAAACTATATGTAGAGTTTGTTATGGCAAAAAATCCCAATTATTTTGATTTTAAATCATTTGAAGGTGTTGGTGGTAGCATGCCACAATAGAGGTTAGGGGAAAGGGTTGATCCCCAACGCCCCATGCATGCACAACCCCTTATTTCTCCTCTTGGTCCTACCATTCCCACAACTGTGCATCAATGTGCGGTGGTATCGACATTAGGATCCCATAGTACGCTTGCAGGAGACTTTGATCAACATTCTCCTGCGATAGCGGGTAGGGAGCATAGAGATGATGATGATGGATGAGTGTTTTATGGAGTTGGTCCTAGTACCACTCCAAGAGTGTCGAGACCACATGTATGTACTATTTTCTATCAATTATGCTATGGACCCAATCAGGCCACACCTAGTTCAGGTGGATGTGGAGATTCTGGTGGTTCATCTAGTCACCTTAGTTCATTTGTAGAATTTATTACAGTAGACCATCACCTTGAGGATAGTGTGACACAAGTATAAATATGCATCTACATGTTGAATTTATAATAATTTTAATGAATGTATATATCAAAGAAAATTTTGCAATACATTTTAACAATCAAACTGTTTGGTGTATAGATGACACCAACGATGGGGCAATCATCCACTCTGCGAGTACATACATTGACACTAGTCCTAGTCGGCAACCCTTATGGGGTATTTTGATTTCAATTTTTTAAATTATATATGTAATAATTTTTAACTTGAGTTTTAAATTTATAATTGAGTCATGAACATATGTTTTAAATATTTATGTTGGTTTAGGGGAGTCAATCAACTTCCACATTGATTCCACTCGAGGGGTTGTCGAGCACTCTCCCACTGTCGAGCGTTGCAGATAGGGGGCAGGTACATTTATATTGTAAATTGCTTAACTTACATTAGTATAGTTACAATTATGAATTTTGAATTCACTATATATCAAATGTGCATGTACACTTGTATATATTATAAGTGTTAAATGTCTATATGTATGTCTAAGTTGATATGACAATGAGAATGGGCATCAGACAAACATTAAATGTTGTAGCTACTTGTGAGGCCTCTGAATTTTAGGTTATTTAAAAAAAATTCTACACAAAATGTACAAACTTGAATATATATATATATATATAAACCTAATTCAAGTATACATGCTTTAAATTTGATCTTGTAGGACTTTGTTAGTGTGAATTTCTGCCATGACTCAGTCATAGTTACCTCAAGAGGACATGTAAAATGAGGCTCCGGATATCAATAGTAATTTAGAAATTTTTATTATATTTAAAGTCAATTACAAATTATATATTCTAAATATAACTTTAATTTTAAATTTTAAATTGAATATATATATATACATATATATATATATATATATAATATGAGCTAATACATGTTTTAAATTCTTTTTATTTTATAACATGAGACGCATCTTGTAGTTGAGCATGTAAAAAATTCCTTGAGTGGGGTGCACAACCTCAAAATCGTTACAATTTAAATGTGATAAATTATAAATTATATTGAATTAAATAATTTTTAATTGTAGAATTTCATCTAATTTCAACTTTCTTTCTCCTGTATATGTAGATTGATTCAGAGCATTTAGAGGTTGGTCCAGGTGCACCAGAGCATCCAGACCCAGATATGATGGTAATTTAATTTTATGATGAATTATAAATTAAATTGTCATTAAATCATTTTTCATCGTCTTACATACGATTTCATATTTCTCTTGTACAAAGTGTTTCGGGTCATCTACATAGTCCGCATGGTGTGAAGAGGTCTCTTGATTATAGAGATGATACATGACCTAAACATGATTTTATGGGTTATATTTGATTATTTCATGGACTACATATTTGGTTTCTCATGTACTCTATTGTACTTTATATTTCATGGGTCAAGTACTTTGTTGGACTTTAGTTCATGGGTTGTACTCTGATGGACTTTATTTCATGCGCTTAATATATTGGTTTCATGCACTTAATATATTGTAAATTATGGACTTTATTATTGTTCAATTTTAATTTACACATGTACATTTATGCATTTATGTTCATAGTCAAGACATTAATATAGGACATTAATGTGAAATTAAATATAAATATGAAATTAAAGTTGAAATTAATAGGACATTTTAATATTTGTACTTTACAAATTTAGTGATCCCATACATGATATACATGATATGTACATTCAATAATTAGCGATAATTAGTCAATGAACTTATTCAATTCACGTCAATCAATAATTAGTCAATAAATCATAATCTACAAACAAAAGCAATCCGTTTATATACAAGATTAGAGAACAAAAGCAATAATGCATGCTTTAAACTAAACATAAATACTAATCAAAATGCAACAAGTTTTGCCAAAAAAGTTGTTCTATAAGTATACACCATATTTCCTAGTTCTCTTACAACATTAAATTAAAGAAGTTAATTATCCAAAAATAGGCTAAAGTTTTGAAATTAAATCATGTAGTCCCATATTTACAAATCATGCAAAGTGCTAGAGAAAACTTAAGAACATAAAAATCCTCTTGACCTCATGTTCCACAAAAAACACTAATTTATAAGCTTTCAAAACAAATAATAGCATCCAACACTAATTTATAGGTTGTCTTAAGGGGATGTCTTAAGGGGTCCTAATACAATGCCTTAAGGGGATCAAAGGAGAGTATAATTAAATATAAATATTAAGTGATATCAACAAGTATTATACTTTAGGGTGAGTCATCATAACAAATGATATAATTAAGTATAATATTTAGGATATGTGCTAATACATGTCTTAAGGGGATGTCTTAAGGGGTCCTAATACAACATCTTAACGGGATCAAAGAAGAGTATAATTGAGTATAAATATTAAATTATATCAACAAGTATTATACTTTAGGTTGAGTCATCATAACAAATGATATAATTAAGTATAATATTTAGGATATGCTAATAGGACCCGTCTTAAGGGGATGTCTTAAGGGGTCCCTATCTGACATCTTAAAGGGGGTCAAGAGAGTATAGTAATTAAGTATAAATATTAAGTGATATAAACAAGTATTATACTTTAGGGTGAGTCATGTAACAAATGATATAATTAGAGTATAATATTTAGGATGTATTGCTGTCTGACACATCTTAAGGGAATGTCTTAAGGGGTCCTAATAGGACGTCTTAAGGGGATCAAAGAAGAGTATAATTAAGTATAAATATTAAGTGATATAAACAAGTATTATAATTTTTAGGGTGACTCATCATAACAAATGATATAATTAAGTATAATATTTAGGATATGTGCTAATATGACACATCTTAAGGGGATGTCTTAAGGGGTCCTAATATGATGTCTTAAGGATATAATTGATTTAACAATAATTTATGCATGATATTTAGTGATTATGCAATCAAATGTAAAGTTTCAAAGTAGGAAAACATGCACATTTAATAAACAAAATATATAGAATATTGATTTTGATACATACAAGTACATAGAGTATAATTGTGTATGTACATGTATTTGTAATTTGTACACAATTTTTAATTGTGTAAGTATGTATGTACATATATGTCATCTCAAAACAATGTTTACAAAATTTGGCTATGTCATCTCAAGAACATCTCAAACTTGTTCCCGAAATGTAGTAGGTCTTATATCAAAATGATACAAGTAATATCAATGAAATCATAAAAGCATGCATATTTTAATTTATATAAAACTATCTATATGTACACAACTCAAATACCTATATTTAAAAATATTCCACACATGTGTGTAGGTTGAATTTGCATCCTCTCTTTTTTTTTTCTAAGTATGAGATCAATATGTTAATGGCTTAAGGATATAAAAGGACGATTTAAATCAATTTCAACTAATGTGCAAGCATTATCAATATATAATCAAAACATATATTTAAATATAATTTAACTAATAATTACCTGTTTTTTTACCAAGTATTCCATGTTGTCTAGGTTGAATCTGCATGGACTCTCCTTTTTGTGATTATGGCTTAAGGATCTATAAAAGGAAAATTTAAATCAATTTCAACTAATAACACACTTGACCAATATCAAAACATGTATTTAATCTATTTAAAATGACAATATAAAACTAAAACTATATTTACTGATATTCACTTATTCCATTGTACCATCTACATCCTATCTTTTGTGCAATGCATCTATGATTGTCTCATGCTCTTCCATAGAAATTTTCCATAGCACTTTATTTTTAGGTCTTCCACAATACTAATCTAGTTTTATATTTGTTTCCACCACCAAATGTGTGAATAGTGTATAATCTTTTTATGCATTTCATAATCTTCGAATGCAAGTAGACCATTCTTCCTTGTTGGGTATTTTCATAGCCAAGTGCCAACAACCACCACCAATCCTATTGGAAAACATGAAAATCATCATCAAATAAGTTCTCAAAATTTTCTTAATGGGATCAAAGACTTGTTCTAAAAAATTGCTTAAGGGGATCAAAAACTTGTTATCAAATTTGCTTAAGGGGATGTCTTAAGGGGATCACCATACCTTGTTGGATAATGATAGCCATCATCATCTTCTCAAGGTTCTATTAACTTATGTTTAGTCTCCACACAACAAGCCAACCAATATTTTTTTTGCTCTTCATTCCCCTGGTGCAACAACATACACATGTCCCGCAAAACAAAAATTTGATTTAATAACTTGCGCATATCCATATAAATAATTTAGTATTACAAAATAACTTAATAAAGTGAAATAAATTGAATTAAATTACCTTCTTGTACAAGGTCTAAAACATGGTCATAGTCTTCAGATGCAAACACTTGATCATTTTCTTCAATAGTTCTTTCATATTGATTGTGTACTTATGCAGGTGTCAACGATCTTTTCTCCCGCTCTTCAACCCATTCTATATTTTCACATGCTTCCCAATATTTGGAGATACAAAATTGAAAAAAAACATGCAAGCTCCCTTGTCCAAATAGTCCATGTGCTTGCTATCAAACTCCTAAATGAATGACATTTAGTAGATCCACTGATTGTCTCACAGTCAACTCTAGGTAGAATGTTATCTTCTTCAACCAACCAAAAGAATCGACAAACTATAGAGTACTCACTCGAACCAGTTGCAGATAATCTTGTATTGCACCAATCCACAATACCACGTGCATCTTTAAATTTTACTGCATCCTCAAATTTTAATTGTTCTCTAGCAAGAATTCTTTTGACACATGCACCAACTCCATCATGTTCTCCTTTACCATGCTCGACTTCAAAAAAACACCATATATGTCAAAAATTAAGTTCCTTGTGAACCCTACTTAACCAATAGAACATTCAAGCATTCTTAAACTGCCTCGTACAATTACTTGACCATATGAGGTGTTCTGTCATCTGGATTCCTCTTTCTCTTAAATTTCTATAAAATATAATGAAATAATATTGAAAAAACTCTGATGAGTGATCTGATGTTAAGATCTAGGACTGTTGCATGTGAATAATAACTTTTACAACGATTATATTGAAGGTCTTTAAAACGTAATTTCATAATTAAAAATGCTTAAACAAACATTCAATGATTACACAACCAAATTAAAGTGATGAAAATTATAGAAGAGTGAAAGGAGATAAAAGACAAAACACAAGTTGATAACGAAGTTCGCTAATATGGCTACGTCTCTGGGTCCCTCTCCAAAGAGTGACTGATGCTCGATTATGCTCCAAACAGATTACAAGGCTTCAACTAAAAAAGTGTCAAGTCTTCTGGTTACAAAGAGTCACAAAGTTCTCCTTCAAGTGCAGTAGAATAACACTGCTCTAAGCACAGAGTTGAACATATAAGACTCCAAGAAAATTCTCTCACAAAAATCACCACTTCATTACCAAACTCCTAAACTCCCCCCTTTTTATACAAAAAGTTTTCCCAATATGGTTACTAACCATATGATTTACAAAATCAATCAAATCCCCCTTTTACAAGTAAAAATCTTTGAAAATCCCCTTATTTACAAAGATAATCTTCATATTATGCCCTCACAAATCTTATTTTTCTCTCAAAAATTCTCTTAACCCCTTAAAAATATTTAAATAATCTTTATAAATCACTTTGATATTATTTTAAGCCCTTTATATTTTCATATAATTAGGCTTTGATCTTTAAAATATCTTTTAATATCATCCACATTTTATTTAAGCCCTAATTAGCTATACTTAACTGAGGCTTGATCTTCAAATTTTATTGTAGGGGCTTAAATTATTTAAATTAAGGAGAAATCAGTGTTTTTGACTTCTTTAAATAAAATCCACTACCTATTTCTTTGCCAATGAACTCATGGCATAGCAGTTAAGGGGCTTGGTTATATTTAAAAGGTCAGTGGCTTGAACCCGCCGACCTTATTTTGCGCCAATTTTGATTGGAAACATGTCAAAACCAACCTGTCGCCCATATAGACTTGTGGTTGTTGCATGGTATATTGGTGGAGTGCATGCGTAGCAAGGGGGAGGTCTCAGGTTCAAGCCTCCCCCATAATATTTTGAACCAATGACTAAAAACCAACACTGAGGAGTTCACAGGGTGCCATGTGGCGCCATGTTGTTGGTCCATGTGGCTCATTTCTATATGCCTGCCAAAGACACTTGTCACCTGATGATTGGTCCAACTCAACTTAATCTTGCTGAATCAACTGCTTATTGGATGCCACGTGTCACATGTTGATTCATACACATTACTGTACGACTGCTGACTATACTTTTGCTGATGTCATCAAGTCAACCCATTTTTCTTGCAAACTTTGATCGGCTATATCTCACTCATATAGAATTTGTTTGACGTGAAATGAACAACATCGAAATTGTGGTGACGAGCTCTTTGTCATGATGTGGTTTTTGACCATTTTTGAGATGATCAAATTTTTTGCCTTCCTAACTGGACCTTGGTACCTTGTTTGACCCCAACTTTGAATGTACATAACTTGAGCGTACGAGCTCCCTTTTCGCCAGTTTAAGTTGCGTTGGGTTCAAATTTTTGAGCTCTTCAAGTTGATGCTGAAATATGGAGCATGTGGAACACTTCAATTTCTAACAACAAGTATCCACCTGGATCAGTCCTCCTCATTGGAGAGATTTTGGACCTCCAAAAGTTGCATTTATTTAGAATTTAAGTGAGGGCATGGCCTCCCCACTTGTCTTGTATCACCTGTCCATCTGTACACCTAGCTCAACACCACAATTAAAACTACAATAACATTGTTGAACACAAACATCATTCTATCACTTCCATAAGCATCTACATCAAGTGTTACAACCATTAACCAATAACCACTGACTAAGATCAAGCTGAATAATCATGCAGATACAAAAGAGAAAGAATCAACAATATGTCTATCTTTCACAACATGAACACTTTTACCCAAGGGAACCTCCAGATTCCCAACCATAATTTTAGGACTTGGATCATCAATGCTTTCATTCAATGTTTCCTCATGCTGTATTGTTGGTGTATCCTATGACATCTGATCATGATTAGCCTTGGTTACTTAAATTTCATGCCTAGAGCCACCTAAACTGATAGACATAAGAGACAAATCTTTACTTGCATTAATTACCCTTTTCAACTTCCCTATGTTTGTAAAAGATGTATCAGTCTTGATTATGTGAGAATGTACAATATACCTGATACCATCCTTAAACAAATGATAATGATTAAATTCCCTATAGAAAATATCCTTTTGATCATATAAATAAGGGCTACCAAACACTACCCCATAGATATCTAGTGGAACCACATCAAATTGTACCTCATCAAAAAACTTACCTATGATTGTGAATCTCAAAATGCACTGCCTTGTTACTTGCAATTCATTATTTTCACAAACCCAACCTAGTGGATAAGGTTTCTTATGTTGTGTAGTTTTCAATACCAAGTTCCTTACAAAATCTTCAAAATTAAGTTAACTTGAGATCCACTATCTATGAGTGCATCAATTTTAGTATTCTTAGCAACAACCCTTATGTGAAAAATCTAATTTCTTTTCTTATCTTTAGGGACATCATTAACTTGAGAAGTAGAGGCACAACTAGCAACAAAAACATTAGAAGCCTTACCTTTTAATCCCATTGTTGTTATCTTAGTTTCATCTTCAAACTTTGAACCGAGATCCATAACAAAATTTGTGGACTCCTTACCTTTCTGTTTACAAGCCCATTTCAGCTTCAATTAAGGATGCAACTGCCAGTAGTGATCTTCATCATGACCTTGCATGTCACAATGAGATCATGTGATCTTATCATCCTTCTTCTTAATTATATATGCCTTCTTCCCCTTTCCTTTATCTTCAGATTTACCTTTAGGCTTAGATGGATTCCTATCAGACTTATCAACGAAAGTACCCTTACCTCTTGACTCTAAATGTGTAGCTTGTACACAAACTTCATCCAAATTACTAGGATTCAAAACCAAAATAGAATGTCTTAGATAAGAGTGCAAACCACCTATGTACTTAAGCAAAGTGTCCTGGGTGTACAATGGGACATTTAATGCAATATCCCTTTTCCTGAATTCATGGGTGTATTCTTGGACAATTTGACCTTTCTATTGCCTAAAAGTTTGCTAGTCCATCATGAACTATTGCATATGGCATAAGGGATAAAATTGCTTCTTACTTGAGCATTAAAAAATTCTGCCCAAGTTAAATTGACTCTACCATGTTGTGAAATTTTTTTTCGAGTTCTACTCTCCTACCAGGTGAGAGTTGTTTCTCCCAACTGAAGAGTAGCTAACTAGATCCTAGAAGCATCATCTAAGAGACCTTGAACTCTACAATACACTTCTACTTGTTGAACCCAATCATCTAATTTTTTAGAATTTAATTCCCTACAATACTTAGGTAGATCAAATTTTACATCCAATTTAATTTTAGGCTTATGAGTACCCTTGAAAGGATTAGTAGAAGAAATAGAATCAGTAGAAGAAGGAGTTCCTGGAGGCTCATCACCACCTCCTGGTCTTTTCCCTTTGTCCTTTCGATCTTCACGCTTCTCTCACTTCAAAGTATCTCCTTTTTCACGCTTCTTCCATTCCCACTTTTCCTGCCTTCCTGAAAAAGAACTTCTACCATTGCCCTCATTTCAAGAAAAGCTTTTCAAAAAATCCTCTCATCAAGCTCTGAAATTTTTCCAGCTTCTGATCCTTCCATCCTTGGAAAAGTTCTTTGTTTACTAATCTCAGGATTTTATTTTGCAAGTGTGCGTTCACCTCGTTGTTTCCTGGATTGTGTTATCATTCACCTCTACAAACACTAGTCACAACAAAGCTCTGATACCACTTGATCTGATGTTAGGATCTAGGATTGTTGCATGTGAATAATAACTTTTACAATGATTATACTGAAGGTCTTTAAAACGTAATTTCGTAATTAAAAATACTTAAAAAAACATTCAATGATTACATAACCAAATTAAAGTGATGAAAATAATAGAAGAGAGAAAGGAGATAAAATCCAAAACACAAGTTGATAACAAAGTTTGCCAATATGGCTACGTCTCTAGGTCCCTCTCCAAAGAGTGATCGATCCTCGATTATGCTCCAAACGGATTACAAAGCTTCAACTAAAAAAGTGTTGAGTCTTCTGGTTACAAAGAGTCACAAAGTTCTTCTCCTTCAAGTGCGGAAAAGTAACACTACTCCAAAGCACAGAGTTGAACATATAAGACTCCAAGAAAATTCTCTCACAAAAATCACCACTTCATTACCAAACTCCTAAACTCCCCCCTTATTATACAAAAAGTTTTCCCAATATGGTTATTAACCATATGATTTATAAAATCAATCAAATCCCCCTTTTACAAGTAAAAATCTTTGAAAATACCCTTATTTACAAAGATAATCTTCATATTATCCCCTCACAAATCTTATTTTTCTCTCAAAAATTCTCTTAACCCCTTAAAAATATTTAAATAATCTTTATAAATCACTTTGATATTATTTTAAGCCCTTTATATTTTCATATAATTGGGCTTTGATCTTTAAAATATCTTTTAATATCATCCACATTTTATTTAGGCCCTGATTAGCTATACTTAACTCGGGCTTGATCTTCAAATTTTATTGTAGGGGCTTAAATTATTTAAATTAAGGAGAAATTGGTTTTTTTTACTTATTTAAATAAAATCCGCTACCTATTTCTTCGCCAATGAACTCATGGCGTAGCGGTTCAAGGGCTTGGGTATATTTAGAAGGTTGGTGATTCGAACCTGTCGGCCTTACTTTGTGCCAATTTTGATTGGAAACATGTCAAAACCAACCTGTCGCCCATATAGACTTGAGGTTGTTGTGTGGTATATTGGTGAAACACATGCGTAGCAAGGGGGAGGTCTCAGGTTCAAGCCTCCCTCGTAATATTTTGAACCAACGACTAAAAACCAGTGTTGAGGAGTTGACGGGGTGCCATGTGGTTGGTCCACATGGCTCATTTCTATATGCTTGCCAAAGACACGTGTCACCCAACGATTGGTCCAACTCGACTCAATCATGCTGACTCAACTATTTATTGGATGCCATGTGTCACATGTTGATTCATCTACGTCATTGTACGACTGCTGACTGTACTTTTGTTGGCGTCATCAAGTTAACCCATTTTTCTTGCAAAATTTGACCGGCTGTACCTCACTCATATAGACTCTGTTTGATGTGAAACAAATGGCGTCAGAATCATGGCGATGAGCTCTTCATCATGATGTTGATTTTGACCAATTTTGAGACGATTACCCCCGTAATATTTTGAACCAACGACTAAAAACCAGTGTTGAGGAGTTGACGGGGTGCCATGTGGTTGGTCCACGTGGCTCATTTCTATATGCCTGCCAAAGACACGTGTCACCCAACGATTGGTCCAACTCGACTCAATCATGCTGACTCAACTATTTATTGGATGCCACGTGTTACATGTTGATTCATCTACGTCACTGTACGACTGCTGACTGTACTTTTGTTGGCGTCATCAAGTTAACCCATTTTTCTTGCAAAATTTGACCGGCTGTACCTCACTCATATAGACTCTGTTTGATGTGAAACAAATGGCGTCAAAATCATGGCGATGAGATCTTCATCATGATGTGGTTTTTGACCATTTTTGAGATGATTAATTTTTTCATCTTCCTGACTGGCCCTTGGTACCCTGTTTGATCCCAACTTTGATTGGGCATAACTTGAGTGTATGAGCTCCTTTTTCGCCCGTTCAAGTGTTGCTGGGTTCAGATTTCTTAGCTCTTCAAGATGATGCTAAAATCTGGAGCATGTGGAACACTTCAATTTTTGACGACAAGTATCCACTTGGATCAATGAGTGTAACCAGCTGTCACTCAAATAAAAATGATACTCCCTCAAAACTTTTCTATCATCCTCTGTGCTATCATATGCATGTCTATAAACAATATGGATAAACATAGCTACTTGCATTGAATTATAATACTGTGATTGAATTTCCTCTTACAGAGCTAGAGTATAATTTTCCACAAAATCAACCACTGAAAGTATAGTACCAATTGGAAATGTGTTTCTACATGTGCGAAATTGGCCATCAAGCCATTGAGCATGTTGAGAGTGCATGACATATTTTGGTAAAATCTTATTCTTAAATTCTAATATGAATGCATGTACACTAAATTTTTTTGTAACTAAATCACAAAGCTTTCCATTTTTTCCATCTTTTAGAGAATAGTTAACATTCTTAAATCTTTTAACATCAACTAATTGTTTTCCAAAATAATTATCAACACTTTCATGCACACAAACTCTGAATAATGAAAGATTTCCACAACTAGTGCATTGTCCAAAAATACAAGAACTTGAATAAAATAATTTTCATTAGATCTTTCACAAAATAAACTTGATATAAACTACCTTATTGTTTTAGGTGGCATATTAATACCACATTCTTGTATAATCATGTTAGTATGCAAAGTACAATGTATATATCGAAAAACATCATAAAAATAATGAAATTGAACATGTATTTTACAACAACAAGATATTTTTTCCTTATTAATTTTTACATACCATGGTTTACATTTTTCAAAAGACCTTTGAATTATTTTAATATTACTGGGTAACACTAAATCACCACAATTTTTTTTATAAAATTCAGTTTGTGTTGTATCTAATAGGTGTTTTGGATGAGGATCATGAACTTTGGACCCCTCTTAATTTTAAAACATCTCTAGCATTAGATGATACCCTAGTATTATCATGCTAATATTTTTAATCAAAGATTTAATTTCAACATTCAATTTCACATCAGACCTTAGGAGTCGACCACTGAAACTCCAACATTGGTTGATAGGATCATTTGCTATACTTTCTCTTCTTTTTGCATGTATTTTAAAAATTCACTAATATTGCTTACCATTCTCTTATTCAAAGTTGATTTATTAACTATAGCAGTTGTTATAGCTCTTCTTGTTGCATTCTTATCTTTAGATCTACTATTTGTGCCAATAGACTGAATGACACTAGCAATAGTAGACATAGCATGTTTTACTGATTGATCTTTTCTTCTTTGTTTAACAAAAATGCCTAAATTTTTCATTATTTATCTCATTTTTCACATTCTCATTCATTGCATCATTAGTTGACATTAAACTGAAAGTTTTTTATGATAAAAAATTGATTGTATAATCTATTAGCATGTGTTCTTATTTGTCTCCAAGAAATATTATTTGTCTTTATTTCTCCTTCTCTCTCTTTGCTTGAATTTCTTCAGGGGTCAATACTTTCCTATCTTTCCTCTTATTCCGACATTGTGATCCCGTGATTGAATTTTTTTGAAGTATACACAAATGAATGTCAAAAACTTGAGGGTCTTCCTTGTTTGTTCCTCCTTCAAACAAGTAGCAATTTTTCACAAAATTCCTCTTCCTCTTTCAAACAAGTAGCAATTGAACAAATTTCCTCTTCCTCTTTTAAACAAGTAGCAATTGAACAAAAATCCTCTTCCTCTTTCAAACAAGTATCAATTAAACAAAATTCTTCTTCCTCCTTCAAACAAGTAGCAATTGCAAAAAAAATCTCTTCCTCCTTCAAACAAGTAGCTCAATTAAACAAAATTTCTCATCCTCCTTTGAAAAAATTTATAGGAATTCAACAAAATTTCTCTTCCGCCTTCAAACAAATAACAAATAAATAAAATTCCTAGATTCCTCCTTTGAAAAACAATATAAAATGCACAAAATTTCTCTTCATTCTTCAAACAAGTAGCTCAATTAAACAAAAAATTTCATCTTTCTTTGAAAGAAAATAGGAGTTCAAAAAAATTTCTCTTCCTCCTTCAAACAAATAGAAAATAAATAAAATTCATCTTCCTCCTTTGAAAACAAATAGCAATTCAACAAAATTTCTCGTCCTCCTTCAAACAAGTAGCAATTCAACAAAATTCTTTTTTCACAGTGTCCCAATGATGCCTCCTTTCAAAATTGAATAAAATCCCAACTTGAAGAGATTAAACAAGAAAAAAGGTGATAGAAAATAGGGCATATGTCACAATCAGTTGTACAAAATGATTCTCAAACCCAACATGCCCCTTTTTGATAGTAAAATAAAAAATAACAATAAAAAATAACTTGAGATCTCATTTATTAAATGAGATCACATTCCATTTTCCAACGGCTCCGCTAATAAATTATCAATGGGTGAATTATAAACGAGATCTCATTTTTTAAAATTTGAAATGTAGGCTGGGTTTTTGCTCTGTTGATAGGTTTGGGGATCCAAACCTAAGCCCTGGACTTGGTTTGACCTGCAAGTTGAAGGTCCTAGCAATGCCACAAAAAATACTAACTTTGGGTATACATCTGAAGGCTTTTTTTGCAGATTTTTTTGATGAAATTAAAACCCATTATTTATTAGACAATGTAGATTCCAAATATATATTTTTTTTTACAATTGGATTTTTTTTTTAATTTTCATTTAATTTATAAGTGAGCGGATCCCTTAAACTTGATTGGGACTTTGTTTAATAACTTTTTATCAACATAACATTTTCACAAACGGATTGCACGAAAGCGTACTTCAAACAATTTTTTTCAATTTAAAAAAAATCAAAAAATCATAAGTTTAGGTCATCTTATGCATTACACGACGATTTTTTAAAACACCAAATATGGCCACTAAAAAATTAACAAAAAAAAATGGAAAGCGTGCTTCTGTGAGTTACAAATATTTTCCCAAAAGGATTTACAAAAATATGATTATTTAGGTCAAAATATGGATGACGTACATGTGAATATAAAATTCCTCGAGCTCCCTTTAGGTGGTTTTGTTTTTTCTAAATACTGGCTCACCCCTCATATGTTCAAAATGCTGCCCTTCACTTCTCAATCGAGCCTCTTTTTGATAAACTTCGTCAGCTGCTGCCACATGTCCACCGAGCGCTCCTCGCAGCAATTTCTTCCTTCGCTCTTCTACCGGCTCCTGCCATGCTTCCATGTGTCATCACCATAGGCACTTCAAGGATGCTTCCCTTCACTTTTTAATCGGGCCTCGTCTGCGTGCCATGTAGCTTTCATCCACATACACTTTTGGATGGACCCCATAGTCGGCGCCGATAGTAAAGGAATGCCTCCACATGTTTTCCAAGCGCAAGCTTTCATCACATAAAGGGAGAAATGAACCATAGGCTACAACCTATCGCCATGTGTCTCCTCGGTGGGGGTTCTATCAAAGGGAAGGATGGAGAGAATAACAAGTTGTGACATACTGCCATGTGTCCTAACTGGCTCCACTGGGAAGCGTCACTTGTTGGCAGGGGGTTTTTCTGGGACCACTGCTGTCATTCGTAGGGGATGCATCTGGCTGGGGAACGACCATGTTCTATGGCCCAAATATTTTTTTTGCAATGGCCAGAGGGAATCATTTTTGTAGGCATCATTGCTTGAGATATCAGATCTTTTCTATTACTAGCCCTCTAGGCAGTGGGATTTTTAGCTATATATATTGCTTCTTTCTTCGGAAGAAAGGGTCGAAAGATACAAAAAAATTAGGGAACGACACCAAGCCTTTTTATTGCTTTTAGATTATTGTATGAGATTCTTAGACCGTGCCATTGTTCGTCCTTTATGTTTTTCTTAAGCTATTTGATAAAACATTAATACTATGCCATTATTGTCTTGAATTATTTATTTACAGAACTTCTATGATTTTAATATAGGTTTGTTGGTTTAGATCATGTCTTTGACTCTTCTTTTTAGTGAATGTGTGTGAGAATTATTTTATGTCATTAGATGAGTTTTTCAAATCTTTATCTTTGATTTTTGTTATTCTGGAACATAGAAGATTGCTGATTGGGCCCTTAAATCGAATCCCAAAAGATAGATTTACTGTTCCTATATCTATTCCTTAGCGTATCACCTTAGTTAGATATTTATTTTTTATATTGGCTTCCTTTTTCCATTCCAAAACCCCAATTACAGAAGAATCTAACTTCTTTAAAAACCTGGAGGTCACTCAGTTTAGCGCAATTGGTTCCCCCCATTAACTGAGTTTCCCATAAAGGTTGTTACCTTGCCAATTTTTGGCATCAAAAGTTTCTTTTTTTTGGCAGGCATGGTGGGACTCATTTAAATGAATCTAAATTTAAAGAGGGTGTATGAACCATCTACCTGTTACTAGATGCCAAACAATAAATAACCTTGGTTTGTTAGTGCCGCCACTAGGAACAGTACAAGCCGTGACCCAATTAGTGAACGTTCCAATTCCTCTGCCCCTTCCGCTAGCCATGTTGCCCACTGCTACTAGAAATTATGTGGCATGGGATGCTAGAAGTCCTCTTGTAGCACTAGTAGCGCCTGCCATTTGGGCCCCTATTCCAGTCTCTGCTCTAAAATCCATACCTAAGTTCACCGAAGATGGCTCAAGAACACCATCCGAACATCTACAAAATGTGGTGGATGTGTGTCTGGTGCATGGAGTTATAGACCAAAATGTAGCGCTAAGGTTGCTCGCAGCCTCTTTCAGAGATAAAGCACTGGATTGGTACTGCATGCTACAAGCTAATACCATCGCTACATGGGATCAACTCGGAGACCCGTTCTATGAAAGATTCTCTAATGACAGAGATAGGTCTTCCCAGTATCATCAGTTGGAAATCATCAAACGAGCCCCATATGAAGCCATGACCGGCTTCAACGCCTAGTTTCAAATAACTTGGTAGATAATTCAGGTTGCTATCCACCCACTGACTGAGTTGGAATTCATGTTCTACCTAAAATCTATCAACCACGATATTTCAATGATGATCCAGTCTCTTGGCGGAACCATGCTACTGGACGCATACAACATAGCAGTCAAGGTGGAGAACAATTTGATAGATGCGAGGAAGTTACTGCCTCAGCCCACCATACCTATATTACTTGAAGTATTAGTTCTCGCCTAGGAGATATCATCTACCAATGCACCTACTCCTCCCCAGTCTATGTATACATATCCGAGCACACCACAAAATGTTGCTTCCACATCCGGTTCTTCAAAGGATGATATAAACGACACCAAGGAGATGTTGCGAGATATGGCCAACGAGATAACTATTATCAAGCAAAACCAAGCCACGTCTCCAAAACCAACCTATCAAAATTATCAAGGCAGAAGGTCTTCTTACCAACATAACTAGTTCCAAGGAGGAGCTCGTACCAATTTGCAAGCACAAACAACTAATCAAATAGTACTAGTGCCTTCTCCATTGCAAAGCACTAATCCAAGCTTGAGCAAAGAGCTGACAGTGGGGCAAAACAATTTAGTCAATGACACCAA